>JAJJMA010250735.1:20417-35938 GCA_023529015.1 Papaver nudicaule
CAACTTAGTCAGTTGTTTGCCTTTCCATTTGGCAACTCTTTTGTCAAAATAGTCTACAAGGTGAGAAATAGAATCCTTTTCATATCTCTTGAGAAATAGTGGGACACCTAGATATTTATCATCTAGTTCCACTTTTTTCATATTCATTGATCTAATGAGAGACACACAAGGATCATGATCGACATTTTTGCTAATCACATGTTTAACCTAGTACAGAACTGCTGCCATTTTTGTCTTCTACCAGTTTGTATTAAAAAGATTTCCAACTACCTCCACTAATTTATGGGTGTTCTTAACAGTGATATCAGCGTAATATTGCTTGGGACTGCATTTGTGTTGTCCCACTGATTTTCGGCGAATGACGTCGAAGAGCAAGGGCAATCTGCAGAAACCACCGGCGAAGGACCCAAACCTGGCGAGTGCTACTCAGCATTTTACTTGAAGTAAAGGAACGGGCATGCCACCACCAGGGGGAGCGGGCAATTATCCGTTGAACGACGAAGTGCCAGAACAATCTCACATCCAACAGCCACACATTCCAGACACAGTAGTGACCGAGCAAGAAGAGCTAGAAGCGATGGGAGAGACAAACGGCCACATGCAACGACAGGGTAAAGGGGTTGATAGAATGATATCGGCGAAAACTCCAAGAAAGCAGCTACACTTAATGGAGCCACCGGCGGTCAGGATACTATCCCAGCGGGAATTCAGAAAACAATCGGTGAAACTTTGGAAAGGCCGATCATTCTCCAAGGGGAAAATGTGGGTTCTAACAGTGCCACGAATACTATATTGCAAAAGATCATAGAAATGAACGCCCAAAATCAAGAGCAAATGCAACTTCAAATGAAATTACAGATGGAAATGATTTTGCAAGGTAACATGGAGATAATGGAGGAAAACATAAAACTTTTTTTATCTAGCAGCAGCAGGAGTCGCCCATCACAATCACAGCCAACCATTCACTGTAGAAGGAAAGATATGTCCGCTTCAACGGCGAAGAAAGATTTAGGGAATGTTAGATCTGAAAATCAGAAGAAAGCCCCTGAAGGATCAGGCGATAACGAAAACAAAGATGGACTAAATGATGTGGTGAGAGGGCAGCTGCGACAATTACGTAAGCAGGTGGAAAATCTTAAAGGATCGTCGAAGGATACTAAGTTGGCGAAGGCAATCGCGGAGGCTAAGAAAACACCATTTCGCCAAAACATTCTAACTGATCATGTATCAAGGAAGTTTTCGATGCCAACTTTCACGTCAATCTTTGATGGAACAGGAAATCCATCTCAGCATTTGAAGGTTTGCAAGAGGGACATGGCGGCATGGACTACTTGGGATAACATAATGTGTAATTTATTTCCGGCATCTCTCAAAGATGAAGCTTTGTCATGGTTTGATGGTTTGGAGGAGAACTCGATAGGAAGATTCAAAGACTTACAATCTTTATTCTTGTTAATATATATTCACAATAATCGCCAAAGACCGGGGGTTGAAAAATTGTTCGCCGATAAGAAGAGGCACGACGAAAGCTGCAAGGCCCATACGGAAAGATGAAGAAAGCTTTGTAGTGAAGTAGGCCCAGGGGTTTCGGACAAAGATAAGATTCGGGCATATATCAGCAGTATGGAGTCGTCGGACCCAATCTTCAAAGCTTTGTACTGGGATACGCCGAAAGATATCAAAGCATTGCGTATTAGGCAAAATGAATTTATGGCCTATGAGGAGATCCAGCATGAGGAACTGCGATAAAAGAAGGAGAAGGCGAAGCATATTCATTCAATCAATAGCTACTCCCCGGAAGGAGCAAGAGGAAATAAAGAGGGAATGGTTGAGATTAGAGCAGCAGCGAGTAACGAAGGCATTATCATCGATAATGGTAATCCCCAAGGTTGAGCAGCGGTAGGTGCAGCAGCAGCAGCAGCCTAGTAGTAATCAACAATGGAACTCGACTAAGCGGGATAATTATGAAGGAAAACAAGATAATAGAGGAAGGAATGATGGAGGTAATAGACGTGATACTCGGCGAAATGGTGACAGAAGGCATAATGACGGTAGCAAGAGCTTCGGCAAAAGAAAACCATATCAGCAGGATTTCCAGGATGCCACTCTACCGAAGCTTCGCGTCTCATACACTGATGCTTGGGGACAGATTGAGAGTTCGCATTGCAGAGATGAGATTCGTTATCCTTACAATAGGGGCAACCCTAAGTTCCCTCCGACTAACACTAATGTTTACTGCCAATATCACCAGTTCCATGGTCATTCTACTGAAAATTGTGCAGGTGTGCAGCGAGAAGTCCATAGGTTCATTCGCCAAGGGAAATTTCAGGAATTCCTTGAGTTACCACCGCCACCACCAGTAACACCAATGATGGTACAACAAATCCAAGTTGTCCCTTTGCCAGACATCTTCCAGGTGACTGAGCGAGATTTAGAGGTATTGGATTGTTTCTCTATTGTACATTCAAAGATCACCAGAGACGAATTCCACAACAACATTATGTCAAGAGTACATAAGCGAGACAGGTCAGGGAAAAAAATTTGCAGTGTCGCTGTCAAGCCAACACCTCTGAAGGAATGGATGAAAGCCTCTGTGTGTTTCTCGACGGAAGAAGTTCCAGAGGAAAGGCGAAGCCATAATGACCCTTTGGTTTTGACTATTCAAATTGGGAAGTATAATGTTCCTAGAGTACTTGTGGACCCTGGGAGTTCTGTCGACATTCTTTTCAACTCAGCATATCAAGCTATGCAGTCTAAAGATTCGCTAACAGCTTCGCTAGTGCAGTCGAAATATAATATTTATGGATTCAACGGGATCGCATCTAAGCCCAAAGGCGAGGTCACACTGAAAGTAGTTACATGAATTAACAATGGACACCACTTTCTGTGTCGTGGATGTGGATTCGTCGTACGCCGCTATTTTGGGGAGACCTTGGTTGCATAACCTGAAAGGAGTTCCATCTACTTATCATCAGCACCTAAGGTTCCCAACACCTAAGGGAATCGGCGAATTCGTGGGAGATCCTGCTGAAGCCAAGGCTTGCAATACCGCTGATGTGGAGATGCGCGAAAATAGGAAGGCGAGGTTGAATGAAAGGAAGAGGAAATAAAAAGAAATTGTCAAGGACCATGAAATCAAAAATTTTATCGCCAACCCTTTACAGTATGTCCACTCGGCGGATGGAGAAACTTCGGGGAAAGCGACTGCAGCGCCCTTATAGCAATTAAAGAAACCTTCGCCGATGGGAGAACCAGAATTAATTGCACTTTACAACAATAGAGCCTACAAGAGAAGTGAACATCGGCGAAGAGGGAAATCAGAAGATGGTAAAGATTGGCACACTACTGGCGGGAGAAGAGTCAGCACAGTTGGAGGCTCTATTGAGGGAGTATGTGGATGTCTTCGCTTGGAAGATGGAAGAGATGCCGGGAATTGATCCAGAAATAGCATGTCATAAATTGGATATCGACCCAAAGGTCAGACCATTCAAGCAACGAATACGCAAGTTAGCTCCAGCGTACAAAGAAGTGGTTGAGGCTGAAATTGACAAAATGAAAGCATCAGGTATCATTAGACCAGTACAATATCCGGAATGGATAACAAACATGGTGGTGGTACCTAAGAAGAATAAGGGTGTAAGGATTTGCATTGATTTCAGTGACCTTAACAGGGCATGTCCCAAGAATAGTTTTCCCCTGTCAAGCATTGATCAGACAGTGGATGCCACTTCTGGTCACGAACTTCTATCCTTCATGGATGGTTATTCAGGATATAACCAGATACCTTTGGCGGCGGAAGATCATCGACACACGGCTTTTTTCTCCACTAAAGGAGTATTTTGTTATACGAGGATGCCTTTCGGATTGAAGAACGCCGGGGCAACTTATCAAGAAATGGCACAGAAAATGTTTGAGAAATGGATTAGGCGAACCATGGAAGTTTACGTGGATGATATGCTGGTAAAATGCAAGATAAAGCAGACCCATGTACAAGAAAAAGCAGACCCATGGCACGGAAATATTCGATCACATGCGACTTACCAAGTTAAAGATAAACCCGGCCAAGTGTGTTTTTGGTGTTACTTCAGGAAATTTTCTGGGGTATGTTGTCACAAAAAATGGAGTGGAAGCAGACCAGGCGAAAGTGCAAGCCATCATGGACATGCCTTCTCTGGCGACATTAAAGGATATTCAACGTCTCAATGGGACTTTAGCTTTGCTCAACAGATTTTATCTCAAGGTTCTCCGATAAGTGCAAACTTTTCTTTAACATGCCGAAGAAAGGAGAAAAATTCGCATGGACAGACAGTCATGAGGCTGCATTTCAAGGCATTAAAAAATATCTCGCTACATTGCCAGCTATTCAACCACCGGAACCTGGTGAAGAGCTAAGAGTCTATCTCGCTGCAACTCCAGGAGCCATCAGTGCGGTATTGGTGAGAACAAAGGGCGGCGAAACGCCAATATATTATATCAGCAGGACCCTGCAAGGAGCCGAGAAGAATTATGCCAAACTTGAGCAATTAATCCTAGCATTGGTTTTCACATCTCAGCGACTTCGCCCGTACTTCCATGCTCATCCCATTACTATCTTGACCAAGACACCAATTGAGTCCATCTTGCACAGCTCTCAGAGAGTAGGAAGAATCGCCAAATGGAATACTCAGATTGAGCAGTTCGGCGTGAAAAATGAAATACGTACAGCTCAGCGATCCCAGGTTATCGCCGACTTTCTGCAGATTTCCCAATAGAGGAAGAAGAAGAGTCAGAAGACATGCCATTTACGCACGATGATGTTGACAGCGGTGTGCCAGACCTATTGAAAAGAAGTCCAGATGGATGGGAAGCATATGTTGATGGATCTGCAAACATAGAGGACAAAGGTATTGGTATTGTGTTCACTTCGCCGAAAGGGGCAAGGATAGTCCATTCGCTAAGACTGGAATTCCCATCGACAAACAATGAGGCAGAATACGAAGTTGTAATCCATGCCATGCGGCTGCTCATAGAGATGGGTATCAGCGATGTCCGGTTGACCAGCGATTCACAGTTAGTAATTCGGCAAATCTCTGGGCGATATCAAACAGTCGATCTTCCCTACAGAAATATCTAAAACTTGCTAGGGAGTATAGCCAGCAGATTCCTGGTATCAAGTTTAGACATATCTGTAGGAAAGACGACAGACATGCCGATGCACTGGCGTTCATCTCATCAATGATGACAGACCCAGAAATCACGTCCATAGCAATTGAGCGGGTGCAGCAATCCTCGGTAGAGGAGTGTGAGCAAAGAGAAGTGTTGGCAATGGATACAGAGGACTCGACGAAGACGGATTGGCGAACACCTATAAGATATTATCTTGATCGCCTTACCACTCCAGCAAATAAGATGTTGGCACACCAAGTGATTAGCAGATCGCCGAACTACGAGCTCAGAGATGGGATATTATATCGAAGATCATTTTCAGAACCACTCCTAAGATGTGTAACAAGAGAAGAAGGAAAGAAATTGTTAAAGGTGATACATGAAGGAGATTGTGGAAATCACAGTGGACACCGGGCACTAGATTTAAAAGTGAGAATGCAAGGATATTATTGGCCGTGGATGAACAGCGATGCTAAGGAGTACACCCGCCGATGTAGACAATGTCAAAAAAATGGAAAAAGGATAAAAGCACCAACGACATCTTTAAATTCAGTTCTCAGTCCCTGGCCCTTCGCCAAGTGGGGGGTGGATATCATAGGTCCACTTGCCACAGGGTCAGGGCAGAGTATATCATCGTGGCCACGGATTATTTCACTAAGTGGTGTGAAGCTAAGGCTTTAAGGACAAAATCAGGGCAACAAGTGTTCACATTCTTATGGGAAAACATATTTTATAGATTTGGCGTACCGGCGGAAATCTTAACTGACAACGGGAAAGAGCTTGTTGGCGATAACATCAGGGATCTACTCGCCACGTACGATGTTAAAATGGGAAAATCAACTCCGCTGTACCCACCGAGTAATGGACAGGCGAAGGCAACTAACAAAACTATTGGAATGGGCCTGAAGAAGCGAGTACAAGTGCATGGAAAGACATGGTGTGAGCACCTTCATAATGTCATATGGTCGTACAAGACAACAGTCAGGGAGGCAACAGGCGCATCTCATTTTCTTTTTACCTTTGGTGCGGAAGCGGTATTGCCGTCAGAAGTCATCCTTCCCACAATAAAACGAGAAGCCTGGGAAAAGAATTTTAACACCGATATGATTTTGGCCAAGCTGGATGATGTAGAAGAACATCGGTTAATTGCGTTAACCCATATGGAAAATTACCATCGCCGATTGTCCAGGGAATACAACAAGAGGGTAATTCCGAGGGATTACCAGCCGGGCGATTTGGTATTGCGAGAAATCCCACCATCCCAGCGAAAGGGCTGTAGAAAGTTGTTGCCAGTATGAGAAGGTCCTTACATCATCAAGCGAGGAGCAGGAGCTGGAGCGTATATATTGATAGACGAACATGGAAAGGAGTTGGAACACCCTTGGAATGCCAAGTTTATCAAGAGATATTATCCTTAAGTCAATGATGTAAAAACTCCGAAGTCTTGGGCGGGCATAATACCCAAGAAATCTTACTAGCTTATGTAAACAACAACGAATAAGATCCGGGGACGTAGGTTTGCTATCATGCGCCGAACCCCGTTAACAACTCATCGTGTCATTTACTTTCTCGCCGGAATACTTTCCCTAGCACGACAAAGTGTGCTAACAAGAGCAAATAGCTCCTGACCACAAAGGGTCTCGCCGAGGCAACATGCCTTAGACTAAAAAGTCTCAAAGAACAAACAGCTCTTGACCAAAAAGGTTCTCAAAGAGTCAGGCGAATTGCTAAATGGATCAAACAAATTGAGCAGTTCGGCGTTCAATATATATGAGATACGTACAGCTCAGAGATCTCAAGTTATCGCTGATTTTCTTGCAGATTTCCCGGTAGAAGAAGAAATAGAAGACATACCCTTTTCGCTAGACGATCGAGAAAACGAAATGCCAGAACTGTTGAAATGCAGTCCCACAAGCTGGGAGGTGTATGTGGATGGTTCATCAAATAAGGAAGGAAAAGGATAGGTATTGTTTTTACTTCGCCAAAAGGAGCCAGGATAGTACACTCCCTAAGGTTGAAATTTTCGGCGACTAATAATGAGGCAGAATACGAAGCAATCATACATGTTATGCGATTAACCATAGAAATGGGTATCAACGACGTTAGATTGACAAGTGACTCTCAGCTGGTGATCCGACAAATCTCAGGGCGCTATCAAGCAGTTGATGCTTCTCTGCAAAAGTATCTTAAACTGGCTAGGGAGTATGCTCAGCAGATTTCTGGTATCAAGTTTCGCCACATCTGCAGAAAGGATAATATGCACGCCGATGATTTGGCTTTTATTTCGTCAATGATGACAAATCCTGATATCACTTCAATATCCATTGAAAGAGTGAGGCAGTCCTCTGTGGATGAATGAGAGCAAAGGGAGGTTTCGGCAATAGATACTGAAGAATCAGCAGAGACAGATTGGAGAACCCGATACGATATTTTCTGGATCGCCTTACCCTAGCAGGAAAGCAGATTTTAGCCCATCAAGTAATCAGCAGATCAGCGAACTATGAACTTAGAGATGGGATATTATATCGCAGATCATTCTCTGGACCCTTGCTGAGATGTGTATCGGGAGAAGAAGAAGGTAGGAAGCTGCTGCAGTCAATCATGAAGGAGACTGTGGAAACCACAGTGGACAGCGAATCTTGGCCTTGAAAGTCAGAATGCAAGGGTGAAAAAGCGAGGATACCGAGATATACCACCAACTTTTTGTTTTCGTGAACCTAGTTGATTATGGTTGTTTGAACGATCTCACAAATCAATATTCAAACAACAACCTGAGTATAGTTCAGAGAACCGAACCCTAACAAGAACGTAGTTCTCGTAGATCTCAATAGAGATGGATTCACTCAAAGGTTACGAATCAACAAACTTGCAATTACTTATATTATATAGATCAGAGACAATATAATGCGGAAGGGAAAAGTAATGCAAGACACCAGAATTTTGTTAACGAGGAAACTGCAAACCTAGCAGAAAAACCCTGGGACCTCGTCCAGATGTGAACACTCTCAGTATGAACGGTATACAGACGCTAGCCTACTCTCAGACTTTGGACTGGATTGTATCGAGACTGAATTCACCCTACAAGTAATTCAGCTACCAATGTGCTCCTACGTCTCATGGCTCCCGCAGTAGCCTACGTACCTGATTCCCCTAGCTGACGTCCTTTACAGGCCTATGAGTTGCTCCACTTCCCTTCGTGAAGACTAGCGCTACCCTGCCTCTAACAGGATGCCTAAAAGTATCCAAGTAATCAAACAAGAATACGATTGTGATTTCCTTTAGACTTAAAGTCAAGGTTAATGGAAATCGATATGTTGAATAGGGATTATTGATCTAGCCTAAAAAACTTACCTCCAAACGCGAGACGAACTTAGTATGAAACCTAGTTCGTGAATTTGCGTTTGGGAACTTCTAGGGTTTACGATATAAGATCTACCTTACGAAGTTTCTATCAAATCTTGGTCGTGATAAGATTGAAAGAATTCAATCGACCCAAGATACAAGATGAAATTTGACTTCTGACTAGTGCTTCACAATCCTCAAGTGAAGTCTTTCAATAGTCGTAGTCCAAAAGGACTTCGAGATGACGACCAACTTTTATGCAAGGATACACAGATGTGTAGAGGATTAAGCTTGTATCTTGCAGAAGGTCATCTATTTATAGTGATCACCAAGGGAGGCTTTGCTTAAAGTTTAAGCAACCTTGAGTAGGGATCAAGCAAGTTCCGAAACTAGAAAGTACATAGCTTGAATACCCATTCTCAATCTTCTAAGAACTTTGGACTAAGCCAAAAGATAAAGAAGACTCAACTTTGTTTGAAGGTCCGCGACTTCTGGTCCAATGCTTGTTTGGACATCGCTTTGCGACTTCTGGTCCAAATACTTAGTTTGAACATCGCTTGGATTAAGTTGTTGAATTCCATGGGCCAAGTTACGACAAGTACGAGAACTAATCATGCCTAGACTGAAAACTTCAAGATATGGAGTTCGAAGTTTTCGCATGGCTTATGAACGCGTTCACAGAGCAGTCAATAGAGTTCAGGAGAATTCAGGAGAATTCTTGAACTTGTATGTACGCGTTCATACAGACTTAGCTCGTTCTCTGAAATGCCAAAAGCAACATATGTACGCGTTCATGAACGCGTTCACCGTTGGGGTCATTTCAAGAGACAACTCAACATAGTCTACCTATACATATTATCACAAGTGTTACAATTACAAAGGAGAAAATCTCAGAATACCTTCGGATCATATAAACAACATCATAGACTATTGGTATGATAGAAATGGTAAAAACGATACGAAAAGGAAATACCTTTCTAACCTTCAGCGAGGACGTTATGATTTATCAAGTAGTAAGCTTCGGTCTTCGTCTTCATCAGTCTTCGTCTCGATTACCTAAACCTATCCTAGTCCGAGGTTGTAGAGTAAACTTTATCAAGGATTGTGTTTTTGTCTCATAAACTTGACAACTGACTTGAGATAGCAACATCAGTGGTTTCAACCGAGCAATGCTCTAACAAAGGGTACTACTGGCCATGGATGAACAACGACGCCAAAGAATATGCTCGTCGATGCAAAAAATGTCAGCTGTATGGAAGAAGAATTAAAGCGTCGCCGACATCATTAAACTCAGTACTAAGCCCTTGGCCTTTCGCCAAGTGGGGCATTGATATCATTGGACCGCTGACTCCGGGATCAGGGCAGAGAAAATGCATAATAGTAACAACCGATTACTTTACTAAATGGTGTGAGGCTAAGGCTATCAAGAAGAAGTCGGGGCAAGAAGTATTCAAGTTTGTTTGGGAAAATATATTTTGCAGGTTCGGCGTGCCAGCGGAAATATGTACAGATAACGGGAAAGAACTAGTCGACGACAATATCAGAAAACTACTTGCTACTTACAATGTTAAGCTAGGAAAATCAACCCCATTGTATCCTCAGAGCAATGGACAAGCAGAAGCAACAAACAAAACTATTGGAATGGGACTGAAGAAACGAGTGGAGCCGCACAAGAAAGCATGGTGTGAACATTTACATAATGTTCTATGGTCCTACAGGACCACCGTTAGAGAAGGGATTGGGGCATCTCCCCTTTTACTTACCTTCGGCGCAGATGTAATACTTTCATCTGAAGTAATTTTACCAAAAACGAAGCATGAGGCATGGGAGAAGAATTTAAACACCGACTTGATTCTAGCGAAGCTTGACGATTTAGAAGAACAACGGTTGATCGCCCTTACACACATGGAAAATTAACATCGAGGATTATCCCGGGAATATAACAAGCGAGTTATCCCTAGAGAGTATCAACCCGACGAACTAGTATTGCGAGAAGTCCCTCCCTCTCAGCGAAAAGGGTGCAGGAAATTGGAGCCGGTATGGGAAGGCCCATATGTAGTTAAAAGAGTAGCGGGGAGCGGAGCATATGTGTTGAATGATGAGCATGGCGTGGAACTAGAACATCCTTGGAACGCCAAATACATAAAAAAAATACTACCCCTGAAGTTACAATGTAAAAATTCGAAGTCTTGGGCGGGCATAATACCCAAGAAATCTTATTAGCTTATGTAAACAACAACGAATAAGATCCGGGGACGTAGGTTTGCTATTATGCGCCGAACCCCGTTAACAAATTACTATGTCATTTATTTTTCGCCAAATAATCTAACTACGCCGATAACTCAAGCCTAAGGGCTTCGCCAAAACAACAAAGCTAAAAAGCTATAGACCAAAAAAAAAAAAAAAAAAAAAATAAATATGATATACTGAGGCAAAAAACCATAACACAAAACCCTGATCAGGTACTACATAAAGGCCAAGTGCCATCTACGCAAAATGCCATGGACTAGAAAAGTCACTTAGAGCTAATGACTCACGCCTAAAGAAACACAATAACTTGCCTATTTTACTAAGTGAAGAATCTCCTTGTACATAAGTCTGGCCCTGGTTAGGTGTAAATCCGGTCGCGTTACTTGTTGGTCTGTAAGTGTTTGGAGAATCAGACCCTACGGCGAAAGCCACTGCGTAGCACACAAATAAGCCTACTGGGAAACCCAAACATTTATAATAGGATCGCCGACTGGCACAAGTAATATTGCGAGGGTGTGCTAATCCGAAGTCTTGTTCGGGATTCTTGTACTACAGCCAGCAAACAAGCATTGAACTTCACTTGGTAATAGGTTAAGTTATTGATAACAGTATAGAGGCCAAAGTGCTCTGTGCTGATTGATTGAGCATGATATAAGTTTTCATTACTTAAACAAATAGTAATTCAGATAACATAGTTCATAACAAAATACTAGAAGCAGCTGGAATACAAAAAGTACATTATCAAGAAAAGCTCAAGGATGCTTAAGTTTGATGGGTAGCAGAGACATCATCATCTCGAGAAGTTATCACCTTGTCGTTCACAGAAGAAATCTGCAATTTCGACTACTTCCTTTGTAGCGCTCTTGTCATCAGGCATAGTCTGCTCCACATCTCCATCACCCTTTTCCCTTTTATCTTCTTCATTTTTCTTTTTTTCTTTCTTATCTTCTTCTTCTTCATCTTCATTTTCTCCTCCATCATCAATTTCCTCTTCCTCTATTTTTTCTTCTATTTCTTCTTCCTCTTGCTCTTCGCCTTCTTCCTCTTGAGCGTTTGCCTCCTCCTTTTGGGTCTTTTCGGCGAGTTTCTCAGGAGTAGGTAAAATATAGGCGGGAGGAACATCGAGATTATGTTCAGGGCAGAACTGATTGGCGAAAGTCTGAGCCCCAATGAAAGCGGCTCTGACAACATCTTCCTCGAACTGTTTCTCTTGCTCTTGGATATCATCCTTTGCTTCTGCCAACTCAATTTGGAGACGGTCGCGGACCTCCTCGAGCTCTTGAATCCTAGCAGCACGAGATTTGATCTTAATTTCGTATTTGAGATGATCTTGGAGCTTTTGAGACATCTCTTTAATCTTTCCAGGGCAATATTCATGATCCTTAAGCTTCTCCGAAAACTCGTCGATCTCCTTTTCACAATTTTGAAAACCTTTGATGACATCGCTTTGACGACCCATGTCATTCTTTGAATTTTGAATTTGAGCTGAAAATAGGCCAAGGAAACACACAATTAGAAAAAAGGCAGAAAATAAACTCAAGGAGTTGTGAGCATACCCTAAGAAACTACCTTCTAGCTCGCGGACATACGTTCGCGCACCCTCTTGAGCCTCCCTAAATTGAGACATATGGAATTCAAAATTTTGGTCGGCGCAAGGACCTAACATTTGGTTTATTTGTTGATATTGGGTAGAACATTGTTGGTATAATTTGATGGCTAGGGTTTCTTGCCTCGCCGCCGTGTCTTTCCAACGTTGAATTTGAAACTCCGCAGTTTCTTTTTCGGTGCTTAAACGAATAACTCGGGAAGCTAGGTCGTCGGCCCTAGATTTTTCTCCCTGTCATAAAGAGGTAGCTCACGCATAATTGATTTCGGCTTCTTCCTTGGCCTCAATGGCTAGCTTCTCTCGGCGAAGTGCATCATCACGTTGGCCATTCATCCAGCCTTATTCCGATCGAGTAGCCTGATAAGTATGACAAAGGTTTCGTATAATAACATCGGCTTGGTCCAGTTCTCGATGACACCACTTAAGATCTTTATGGTAACCAAAAAGTTGATTACATTGCCTAACGTTGCTACGCCTAAGTGTTTCGATTTCGGACTCAGCTCGTTTAAGCCTATCATCATCGGGGAAGTGGCGACCTTGGAAGGCATAAAATCTAAGGGTCGGAGAACGAAGGAACCAAACACCTATAAAATATAGCATAAAAGTTCAAGTATAACTTACTTTGTTGAGCTGTTACTTGTAGGCTTCGCTTCTTAAGCTCGCCTTTCAATCTCCTGTTTCTGAGTTGAGGAATCTCGCTCGATCCTCTCATTGCGAGTGAGAGCTTCTCATTCTCCGAGGCAAGACTTAAAGTATGATGAAAGTGCTGAAAGAAAATGTTCAGTGCATTAGTAAGAGTTACACAGAAAATAATATTTGGAGCCTAAGTATGCATACCATGTTGAGAAGGTTGAAATGCTCCTGATAGGATATGATGGAAGCAGTCTTATGGAAATCGGGGTGATGAACAAACCCAGGGCGACTATACTTGACCAAAATCTCAAAGTACCATGGGTCTTTGCAATCTTCTGTTATGCTGAGCTTATCAAAGGCTTCGGCGAGAAAGTTAGAAACTTTGTCGAGCTCTTTTCCAGGACCTCTGGAATAAGGAGTGGAAGGATGCCGAGGCAACCTATCAAGAACGACCAAGCCAGAGAGATGTGGCTCCAAGACAGAAGAAGGGGGGACTTGGTGAGTAATGGTTAGCTACTGATTTTGATTGCTCAGAGGAGAAGATGGCCTGCTCATGTTATGATCGCCGACATTGTCTTGCATCTCAGCATCATGGTCTAAGTGCTCATCAGAAGCAGGAATTTTCTCATTACTCTGACCAGTTTCTTGAGCATCAGTCTCGGGAAGCTTCTCAGACATCTCAACTTCGGTGGGTTTTGACGAATCATTTTTCGGTCGTTGGTCGACATTCATACTCGAGTTGGTAGATTGGTCGAGGACTTTCTCCGATGGAACAGTAGGAGGAGGAAGCTTGGCCAAGGATAGTTGACAAATTCTTTCCTATCGCTGAGCTGTAGTCAGCTTTTTCTTTGGAGGAGGCTGGAAGTCAAGTTTAACCCATGACATTTCAACTCATGAAACAAACAGAGGCAAATATATACATATATTTAAAGTAAAATGAGAGTGTTTGTTACCTGAGTTGAGCCATCAGCTGCTCCTCGACTTCTTTTAGTCCTAGTAGTAGAAGTAGCATATGAAGTATGAATCTTAATAAACTCAAGTCGGGGTTCTTGTGGAAGTTACCCTGTTCATCCTTAGCATATTTATCCTCGTCAGGCCAAACTACATTCCAGAAAGTGTGTTCAGCGAGGTAAGAATGTTCTTCGGGGAAACTCTCTCGAATGATGGTTTTTCCTTCGTCCATCCAACCTTTTAGCCAGGGACCGTTGACGACGCAAGAAAGGTTGGAGAAACCACTTTCGTCACTGTGACGAAAAGTAGCAATATCTTCAGTACTAGTAAATTCCACGTCACCAATGAGGAGGTCATCTTGATCGAGATTCTTCTTGGGGGTAAATCTAGTAGCCCAAGGTTCAGTTTTGCGAGTGCAGGGTGCTATATGATATTGCTCGAGAAACTTCTTTACCGTGTTCTCCGAAGCAGGATGAGACCGGAGTTTGGCGAGGGTAGGATAGTCAGTTTGACCTTCTCGACGTTTACTCCATTCTGTCATAACTCTAATGGCGTTGTTGGTTAGCTGAAATGGGCTCCTGTTAATCGCCTTGAGAAGATCGACGATGAAAGTGTTTTGGGGATTCTAGAGAGAAAACTTTAGCCCTGCTTTCAGTTGACCGAAAGCAACTACATCCCAGGTATCGCTAATCTCAGGTCGTCTAATATCCTCAATAGTCATCAAAGTAGAACATGTAGGGGTTCCAGGGAGAACATATATTTTATGATGAAGATGATCGACTCCGGCGACGGCACAATACTTGGGCCAGTTCTTCCAACTTGCTCTTTTAGGCTTTGTGTTCTTGGGTTTTGAAGACTTGGATGCTTGAACGGAAGAAGCCATTAAAGCAGTTTCAGGGATGTTGTAAAACAAGAACTCACCGGAAAGGGTTGCATCGGCGAGAGGAGAAGATGAGAAGAGCAATCAAGAACTAGCTAGAAGGTATAACCAAGCATGGAATTGATCAAAGAAGGCTGTAAAAAGGAGATTAAGGAGGGTTAAAGGAAGGTTTGATAGAAAGAAATCAGAAGAAAAATTTGGCAGTGGCTAGTTAGGGTTTAAGAGCTCTGGAAAAATTAAAAGAAAGAAGAGGAAAACTGAAAGAAAGTAAACCAGATCTGGAGAGAAGGCTGTTATTTATAGTAGTGAAGGAAACAAATCGGCGCATTAAGTCACTCGGTCAAAAGCAAAAGTGGTTAGTGCATCATGAGAACGTGTCAAAAAGGTAACAGGTGGAAAGGGAAAGGCTTAGTATTTTCGGTGAGCTAAAGAAGTTTCATCCCCGGCGACTAAACTCTTGGAAATGAAAGAGGCAAAATGTGAGTGTAGAAAATACCTTCGCCCCATAAAAGCATCTTAGAGGTGAAGTCATATAAGAAGATGACAACGAAAGTTCACAGCGACATATGTGCCCAAAGGGAGAAACATAACACGGCGAATGGAAGCATGGTGAGGGGATGCAAGGAAAAGAATGACGAAGCTTACATCAGCGAATAAAGACACGTCGTCACTGGGTGGTTGAGAAGTGGTTGAGCATTTAAGAAGAGTCAGAAC
>JAJJMA010250735.1:50938-70579 GCA_023529015.1 Papaver nudicaule
CTGCTTTGATTTCATTACGTATGATCCTAAAACAAATCTATTTATTAGCCTGATTGGCAACTTATACCTCTATGGATGCAGATGTCTGTCGATTCCAACAGCCCGCCAAAAAAATATTTGTCATTGTGAAATTGTGCAATTAATAAGCGGCTCTCAAATTGAAAGGGTAGGGACTTCTCGAACGAAAGGCTAAAGAATTATGAAATGAACTATAAGAATGTCAATGCACTGTTGAGCCGTCTCGGTGACATAGGGCTCTTGTGACGGTGGATTCTTTTATTTTTGGGTTTTATTGTTTAATGTACTAGTTGAGAAGTGATTTGTCCTATTGAACAAAAAAATGGCCCAGAGCAAGCGGCAGGGAGCCATTAGACATTATAAAAGTGTTTTATATTATATGGTGCAGAAATCAGCTTCGTGTGATCTCCAGAGGCTGCGTTGATCTTTTTGTCTTTCTGGTTCATAATCTAGCATCGAACCTTTTTTCCGTAGGTCTTTATTAAAGCAATATGCAATGGCACAGGCCGAGCCAGATATGCGCGTGTTTTCACAAATATGGGGCATGCTGTCATTTGGTTTGAGATTCAGAAGGTGAAACTCAACATTCTACATTACCTATTTTATTCGATTTGTCTAAGCTGATCTGACGGAAAAACCTATTGTATTGATCAGAGTGTAAAAATTAATAATATCAACCGACACGTTAGCGCGTGAGTTAAGAAAATAGTACTTCTAATCCCTGACTTTGTATAATTAAGCATTGCTGCTCACCGACAGTACAGTGCAATGGAGTGTGTTTAAGCATCGTGTTATGAAATAAACTTTCAGCACGTTCATTTTGCATGTGGGCTGGAGCTTATTTATACAATTTTCCGTTTGTTCCAAAGTCGCAATAGCCAAAAAAGGCTAGCATGGTTTTTTACTTTTTGCTGGATGATGGCCTGGTCCCGGAGGACCTTCCACATCACATCTCACATAGCACGAGTACTTTTTAATCGGAGACTTTGTTTGTTTTTCTCCAATCACAGCCGATTTCAACCAACACTATATCATTGGAGGTCTTATAGTATACTAAGCTTAGCAGAAACTTCATGGAGATCAAATAATGTACAGAAGTATAGGTTTTAGCTATCTAGATCCATTTAACTTTCCGAGGAAAAAACAAAATCTCTTTTTGTCTTTCAGCATCAAGATTTCGCAGGAAAACAATTCCTATAAAACCAATTCAGCACAAGTGACCAAGAAGCGCCTTCTTTCAGGATCTAAGTATAGGAGGCGTCAAATGCTATGCGACTCAACAGAAGCGTGTAAAAAGGGTGCATTCACACAAATAAGTTTCCAATTTAGTACCACTCGTTATGGAGAGTATATATAAAAGTGAAATCGTTCTCGCCAAACTGATACTAATGGATTACACAAGCTGAAGCAACCAAGAATATAAATACTAGACAAAACTAGTCAGACAGACTTGCCGAGTATTCAAAAGCACTTTTGTTTCCACTCGATTATTATGCATAATTTAGAATGCCAACCTCTTCCATGTGTTGAGCTTTTCTAGCATACACACAGTCCCATGATAAAAAAAAAAAGGTTTTCCAATACCAAACACCCACCACCAAATGTGTAGAAAAATGTTGCTTCGCTTCAATTACCAGAAAGATTGATTATCTCTAAAATAAAATCAATCTTCTATCACACTCCTCCTTCCCTTTATTCCTCCTAGTTGTCCAGCCCAGTGGTTTACCAAACCAACTAATATTCATCCAACAAGAGCTTGTAAACCAGAACCATTGGCACATCATCCAACTAGATAACGAACCAAGCCCCTGAAGCAGCATCTGGATACATGATGGTCTGAGCACAATCACCTATCAAAGACAAAGTTGAAGGACATCATCAGCAAAAGATAACTGAATAATATGTGACTAACCAATCCTCAGGATCACAAATTAGCAAGAAACAAATACAGCAAAATCTCATGAAATATTAAAAATGTGGACATGAATACGAATATGGGAGCACAAAAATGAGATCACCTTCACAAGAAGTAGAATGAAGAAGCGGGTAAAGGTGCTAAATTTGCAACACATTACCATGTCATAGAATCATCGTCAAGATCCTTGCGCATTTTCAAGCTCCTTTGATTTTGTAGTCTCTTTACCAACTAAGAATTCCACACAGAACAAGTATGAGTTAAAAGCATCAACTAGGGTCACTTTTCTACTTGAGAATGTGAAACCACAAGCTACAGAATCAAAAAATTTACTATAGGGTCAGTTTTCTCTCATAACAGAATGAGGCGAAAACAATGCATATTCCTTGCAAAAGTAGTAGATATCTATTTAAAAGAGGGAGGAGGCTATACATTGTATACAAAACCCACCCAGAACTCCATGAGTCCATTCCATTACTCCAGTTAATTTCTCTCCCACTAAATAGTCCTGGTGTTTCAACAATTCAAATACAGTAATCAAAAAAATGCAAAAGGTGCCTGCTTTATCCACTTCCTTTCTTGTGGCTTTTTTAGATTTCCTGGGATGCTCCTCACCTTTTTCAATGAATAAATAGGTATACTTCTCCAATACCAGCTTTTGTTCTTCAGGTAAACCCAAACGTTGATATGCATCAGCCACTTTCTGCACCAGTGATTTACCAGGAGGTTTCCGATTGTATGCTTCTAGGCGCTTGAAAAGCTGTTAGCATCAGAAGGATAAGAAATTGTCAGCCCAGGAAGATGGAAGACGCAATGGATTCTATCTGAGATAAAAGTTACAAAAAAAAAAAAAAAAAAGATTTCCAAGTTTAATCGTCAAGAGGTAGGATGAGATATTCCGCAAAGAAATCTAAGGCTCTATGTACAAGCACTAGTCATTTGAGCACTCAACGCACGCCAATACAAACAATAAGGAAACTGGCTTTACCATTAACCACTCTCCACTGCACATACTTGATCGAGATTATTTACTCAAATATTCTTTGTAATTGTAGTTATAGATGTGGCTACCTAGGGTTTGTAGATACTTAGACAGTAATTGGCAAGTGGTGAGATTGGCAAACGCCTACAATCACCAACAACCAGTATACGGGATGGCAAAATAGACTAGACTCGTGGACGTCACCAAAAGAGTGAATAACACACACGAAACATCTTGGTTATCTAAAGTCCCTTATGTCCAGATATGGGTATTGATGTCAGGAAAGTTAATGAATACAAGCTTACCCCAAAATGGTGTCGTACCATTATATTTAGATATTAAAAGCGTCTAAGTTTCAATTAAATGCTGATTCGCAAAATAATTGTACTCAACCTAGAAAAGAAAATGCAGTATGAAATTCCAAAGGTTTTCATCCAAAACTAAGGAAATGGTGACAATCCAACTCGGGTCCAAGTGCACCAAAACACAGCAATTTATTTTACTGACACACAAAATTATAATTTAGTTAAATTACTCTATTGAATTGCTGAAATTAAAAATAAGAATACAGCTGAAGGTGAGTTCAGTATGAATTAAGGCATACCTTCACAAGTCTTTCGAACATGTTGTTCTGGTAATAAATGGAAATCATAAGGTCACACAACTCCTTGGGCGCTGAATGCATATTATTACCAACTTTTCTAGACCAAATGATGTGTGCTTCTTCTGGCCTATGGTCCTTATCTAGAGCACATATCAACTGGCCATATGTTCCCATCGTAGTGCCTTGCCCTTTACTTAACATCCATTTTATTACCTGGAATGAAATTTAAAAAGGGAAGGTTAAAAGAGCCAAAACAAATAAATCTGGGCAATGAGTTATACAATATATCATTCAGATAAACTCTTTCTTCCCCTTTCCCAAATACCATGCACACAATTACTGCCCTTTTTGCAACAAGATTGTCAGAAACAGCAAAACCAGTCTCCACTCTCAGCCTAAGAACTTGGTTCACGTGGATTTTAATGAATATTTATCCTCTCATGATGCTCAAAAAAACAAATAGTCAAAGAGTAGGTGGAGGTCAACGATGCATGGAGCTTGGATGCAAACAGAGAAACAAAAATTTGCTCATGCCTGAATAACTCTATGCCACTGGTTCTCCTTCTCAAGAACAATCAACGCTCTCTTCAGAGAGACAGTTGGGAACTTCTGCTCCGGCGCAACCCATGCATCAAGTGCGCTATAGATGGTTTCTTTACAATCTTCGAGGTCAACAAGCTGCAATATTGTTATGCAAGTCATAATCAGTGGAAATATAGAACGCAACTCCTAAATGCTTATCCTAACTGTTTCAGAGTGAGTAAGCTATTCCACTCTCAGTTTTGTCAAGGGAGGAATACAGTTTTGTGTTTCATTTAGTGTTTCAAAAAGCATTATATGATCTCCGTCCTTTACGTAAGTATTAGTGTTTCATTTAGTGTTTCAAAAATCATTATATGATCCCCTTCCTTTACGTAAGTAAAACAACATGGGGTCTGCAGTCCTACTTACCGTGTTCATGAGAAACTTGACCTTATCCTTTCCCGACACAGTCTCCCCCATCTCGCGCTTACGTATGACACTCAGATTGTCCCTTGAAAGTTCTTGCATTGCTGGATTGTCGATTTGAACCTGAAATGAGTTCACATTATATTTAGAAACCATAAACTGACAGAAATCTTGGCTTCAAAATCTTAAATGCAGATGGATATAAGAAATTAAGCATATACTACTATTTTGCAAAATGCTTAGGATTTAAAAAAAAATAAAAAAATTGTGTTGTTCTTATTGAAATGATTTTGTAATTACTGATGTTTCATATCTACAAATTAGCCATAATTCCAAGCCGTTCTAGCTCTCTGTTATCCAAAAATAAGTTGCAAAGACTAAGAAAGGAATCTGTCCTTATAAGATGCATATACTTAACATGAGGCAACAAAATGACCGCCTATATTGAAATCCAAATGAGGTTGCTGTATTCGACGGTACTTTCTAAGACTTTAATTTGTTTGGAAGGAAAAAAAAAGGCAAAGGTGCTTCTGAAATGACATATTTAATATTTTGAGGAGAGGGGCTCAGCATTATATAGGAAATCCTAAACTTTCTACACACTACTTCTACTTTGATTCATGAAACCGTTAACTAGCAACAAAAAAAATTAGTCTAACCTGAGCTGATGGTTTCATTTCTTTCTGAGTAGAAAGTTTTTGCCTCCAAGGTTGCACCATAGTACTGTAACAGCTGCCGCAACATTGAGCAATCCAATCTACCTGTACAGCACAACTATCGCATGGTTTCAACTTTCATCTCTTTAGGCTAAAATTCTAAAAGCATATTGAATACAAATATAGGATTCAGCATGGCAGTAAGGATCTATGTTGAACCCTGTCACTAGCTCAGGAATGCCCTAACTTTGACTATGCAGGAAACACAATTGAAGCAAGGGGACAATGGGCTGATTGTAACACAAAGGAACGGCTAGACGAAGAAGGAGCGGAAGCAGCTTTCCAATGGGCAAAGGAATGGAGTGGATACAATGTGATATTCACAACCAAATCTCCTGTTGCTAATAGGAATGTATGCTAATGCTCAATGTTCCACAGAGCTAAGTTCGGCTCTGAGACCATTTTGGAACAGCATAAAACTGACACAACTGAAAAAACAAATATCTGCCATTTTGAATAGAAGAGTGTTGTAATGTGTGTTTAGTTAGAAACCCAACCAAATTTACTTTATCAATTATTCCTTTATTCAACAAATGTTTTCTGATCACTGGTTTAACTTTGAATGATCAAAAAATAATCACTGGTTTAACTTTGACAAAAATAAAAAATGAAAAATCAGTTGAGAGAAACTAATACCTCCATTCTTGTGTTAGAATTCCTGCAATAACCCAAACCATATCCAAAATTAGGGTTTAAGGTACAAAAGCCTCTTATATAAACCAAACTAAGTAAAACTGATTTAAGTAGAAATGAATAGTAAGATGGAAAGAAATACCTAAGCAAGAAACACTGAGAAGTAGAATTAGATGCCATGTTTGAAGCAATCCGCATAGAGATCGATTTATTCAACTGGGAAATCATCGCTCTATACATTTTCTTCTTCTTTTTGGGTTGTTATTGTTGTCGACTCTTCAATTTACTACGAACAGGTTGAGGATTCTTCCCGGTACAATGGAGAGTTTTCTGTTCTCAGTTTTTGCGTTCACTAATTACAAACTGTTTAGGTTGTGACTTGTGATTGTCTTACGATTTTCACTCGCACCAGAGTTCAAAGCACCGCTAGTGGGCCTTCGATTCTAAGGATCACCTTAGAAAAACCTTAATTTAGGGCATACCAAAGTTTTAAGCAGGGCTGAGCAAAGAAACCCTATCCGCGGATTTCATCTGCGTCCATCCGTAAAATGGCGGATGGACATCCGATCCGCTACTTTTGACGGTTCAGACGTGGATGACATTTTCAAATCTGCAGATATCTGCGTCCAGTACATAGAGGGATTCTTTATATATCGTTGAGCATTTTTTGAAGGTTAAAACAGCAAAACCCACAAAAAACTACAAAGGGAAAGAATCCACACCATAATGGTGACAAGAAGGAAGAGTTGAAATCCATGTCTCGGAAACATGGTTAGCAATTGCATAAGTAACAATAGAATGAGCCAACATATTGGCATCTAACCAAATCTTGACATAGTCATGGATGTTGAGAGTAGGAGTTTCAGCTGTCCTCATATTTAGGGGGGAAGCAAAAAGAATGGATTGTGTTACCTGACAATGAAGAAACATATGGCTTTCATCCTCCACAACTTTGAAGCACAACTGAAAGTCAGAATTTGCATACTTGTTGAATTTAGCCACTTTGCACCCACAACAAGGATGTGTTTGAGAAGCCTCCACATGAACATTTGAATCTTTGGAGCAAGAACATTCACCTTCCAGAATTTTTTTCCAAGGGAAAGCAGGGATATTTGCAGTAGAAGTAGAAGGCCTTCTATTCTGCAGAGGTTTAATGAATGACTTGGCTGAGAAATTGCCTTTAGGATGATGAGTCCAAATAAGCACATATTTGTTACTGTTATTTTCAGTCTCATCTGGGATGTAGATACTCAAAATCTTCTCAACATCAGCATTGTTAAACATTTGAGTTATTCTTCCTCATCCCATCTTCTAGGATTTTGCAGCATAATGTCTATGACTCTGTACCCATCACATATATCAGCATTCTGTTTCTGGGGAATCTTTAAGTGAATATTAGGAACCCAAGGATCTTTCCATATATCAATCTGAGTACCATCACCAATGATCCAACAACAACCATCTTTCATATCCTCTCTAAACTTCAACATAGCAGCCCAAGTAAAAGAACAGTTTTGAGATTTATTGACTTCCCAAAAATTATCCTCTTTGAGATATTTAGCATACATAAGATGTACCCATAGACACTCCTCATTGTTTATGAACTTCCAAACAAGTTTGGCAATCATTGCTCTATTTAGTTGTTGTAAGGATCTGATACAATCCACCTTCTTCTTTAGAAGCTTCAAAATGCTGCCAGTTTTTGAAATGCATTTTCTTGGTCTGTCTGGCATGACCCCACCAAAAGTTCCTCATAGTGTTAGTAAGGATTCTGATAGTCTTTTTAGGGAGGATTGAGGTAGCCATATAATAAGAAGAAATTAGACCAAGCTCAGTTTTAATAAGCATAGTTCTGCCAGCATGATTCAGGTTAGTTCTCTTCCAACCAGCCATCTTAATATCAAATTTTTCAACCAGGAACTCAAAAGAAGCATTATGGTGAGAAGGTTTGAGAAGGTAATGGCCCAAATACTTATCATTCATGTTCATTTTCTGAACTCCCAAATAGGTTGCAATCTCAATCTTTTTGTTAGGCTCCACTCCCTTGCTGAAACGAATGGCAGACTTGTTCATATTGACATTTTGGCCAGACCAAGCAGCATAAATAGTGAGAATGTCTTGAAGATGTTGGACTGTCTTATTCTCCACACTACCAAACAAGAGAAGATCATCAGCAAACATGAGGTGAGAGATAGGAGGAGCATTTCTGCATATTCTGTAACCCTGATAAAGGTTATTCTCCTCCATAGTTCTCATCAGCCAAGACAAGCCTTGAGAGCACAGAATAAATAAGCTTGGAGATAAGGGGCATCATTTTCTAACACCCCTTTCACTGGTGAAGAACCCTTCATCTTTCCCATCAACCACCACAGAGAAGGAAGCAGTGGCAATACAGTTTAAGATAAGCTCATGAGTCTTGCCCACAATGCCAAAAGTTTTTAAGCAATGACTTAAAAATCTCCAACTTACTCTGTCATATGCTTTGCTAATATCAATCTTCAAGCCATAGATTCCCATGATAGCATTTGAGTTGCACATTGAGTGGAAAATCTCTTTTGTAGCAATTATGTTGTCAATAATTAGTCTACATAGAATGAATGTTGATTGGGCTTTATCCACAAGAGTATCCAGATGAAGTTTCAGTCTCTTAGCAATGAGTTTGGTAACCACTTTATAAACGATATTGGTAAGAGCAATGGGCCTAAATTCAGCTCGGAGGGTATGATGTTTCACTTTACGAATGAGCACTATGTTAGTGTGGTTCATACCAGCTGGGAAGGAAGCACTAGAGAAACAATGTTGCACCGTTTTGACCACATCATCACCTACAAATTCCCAGCATCTCTTGTAGAAAAGGGATGACATTCCATTTGGTCCTGGAGACTTGAGATTCTTCATCTTCTTAATGATATTCCAAATATCCTCAGTGGAGGGACAACTGAAATAAGCTCATTATCATCATTACTAATTCTCTTATTGGATTTGAAAAAGATATCATAATTATCTTCATTGTTATCTTTCTTGAAAAATTCAGAAAAATGGTTGACAAGGTGTTAAGGCATTGTCCGGTCAAACCCACTAGCGTTGGTATGTCAAGCTGGTTGTCAGTTTTAGGTGTCAAAACACAATTCTTGATTTAGCCTACTAGAGTTTAGATTTTGGAATTGGGATATAGACTAAGTAGTAGAGACCTTGAAGACGAAGACTGTGAAGACAAAGAAGACATCAATTATTCTTCATCGACAAAAGGTTGGTAGGAGTAATGACTTTTATGAAAATTCTTCTATTCTACTTTCTCTATCTTTCGAAATAGTCGACTACTTTAGTAGTGATATTAATAGCGATTGAGATCGTGTTCTTGTCTACATGACCATGTGTTATGTTGGTGTTTGTTCCCGCAAATACTAAGGTTACAAGAATGCATGAGATAGATTCGATACCATTTGTGCATTGCAATGGTTTGCTTGCAAATCACTTGTTGGATATGGGTGAATCTAAAGGAGTACTCTTGAGCAAGAGTCCAGTGGATTACAGCTGAGGACGTCTAACACGTCTAAGTACTGGTTAAGTCCAGAACTTTTAGCGGGTCCAGTTAAACCCTAATCTGAATGGCGGACGGTTCTCGAACCGTACGTGGAACAGAAACTCGAAGATTCTCCTGAGTTCCAAAGTGTCATTTTGTACGCGTACCTACGTGAACCTCAAAATCGATACTTTTGGCTGTGATTCAGATGGACGGTTCGCAAACCGTCCCAAGTGAATATTCTTCTGGATTTTCACTCGGGTTAAACTCTGAACTCCTTTATCTCTTAGTTGGACTTGGATTATCACGAAAATATATTATGTGGTCCATCTAATGGTTCTCAATGTGTCAATAAGATAAAGATTATCTCTGGTCTGTTGGATCTCTATCCTGAAGTGTTTTTGAGCTAACAAAACACTTGGCAGATAAATGATTAATGATTTCCAATTGAGATAAATTTCTTTTACTTGGTTTGCAAGTTTAGGGTTTCCAAAACTTGTGGGACAAGTAATTAGTTGCTTTATTCCAAAGCAACCTATCTTATTGAGTGCTATAAATAGAGGTGTCTAAGGACGAATACCGCAAGCATCAAGCATACGTAAAGATTCCTTAGGGAAGAGATTGTAAAACTCTTTTCACTTCGGTGAACGCTTGTTGTGGTATAGTCATCCTCTATTAGGTAGCAAATCCTCTTGGGACTTTACCTACGACTATAAAAACTTCTCTTGAGAGTTGGGAAGCACAGGTAGGAGATTGAGACCTTAGTAGTTGAAATCTGAGTAACCTGTAAACCTTGGTAACCTGATCACGTTCTTGTCTATTCTACGGTCCTTCTCTTCTGATATAAGGCCATTCAAGAACTGATACGTTACACACAGGGTTTCGAAAGGAAGCAACGCACGGCTGCACTCGGTGTTGTAAGACGTAGTTAGCTCCAGTTGTATAAGTTTCTTAAGTGATTCTTCTTTTACAACTGAGGTAGAGACAAGTTGGGCATAGTTTACTCGGTTTACTTATCATCCCCCACTTGTAAGTAGATTTCCGTATGATCTGGAGCAATCCGAAGGAAGTCACTTTGTGTATGTCAAACTGATAGAGGTCGGTTCAAACATACGTCGATAATTTAGGTTGCAAAGCCGGAATTGTTGACACAAGCCTTTAACAGCGGTTAAAGCAACTCCTAGGCCTGTAAAGGACGTCAGCTAGGGGAATCAAGTGTGTGACGATCTGTGGGGGATCTAGAGACGTAAGGAGTGCGACAGTAGCCAGTTCGCTTGGAGGGTTGGAATTGGTCTCTGCTACATCCCATACCGAAGTCTTATAGTGGGCTAGTGTTTGTAGACAATTTGTACTGTGCGGTGTTCAATCTGGACGAGGTCCCGAGGTTTTTCTACAAGTCGTAGTTTCCTCGTTAAAAAAAACTCTGGTGTCTTGTGTGCTTTACTTTCCGCATTATATTCTCTGATTATATAATTAAAGCAAATATAAGAAGTACGTTATTATAAACCTGATCGTTGTCCTCAATCCATCCCTTGGATTTACCAAGACCCTGTCTTGCGTTGGACTGATCCTTTGAGATCCAAACTCAGGTTAACGGATCTGGATATTGATTTTTGAGATCGTTCAGATCTGACCATAAGTCTCACGAGCCCAAACGAAAAGTTGGTTGTATTTCGGTACCCCTGCTTTTTCACAAGGTAGCCCACAATTTGATCAACATCAGTAATCCAAGCACCATTAGGAGATTTAAGAGCATGAATTTGGTTCTTTTTTCTTCTTTGGACAACAGATAGGTGGAAAACATTAGTATTCTTATCAGTTTTTGGAATTTACATCACCTTGCTCCTCTGTTGATAGTATTTATACTGCATCTTGTTGAGGGACTCAATTTTATTCACAATAACAGCTTCTTCACTTCTATTATCTCTTTCTGAATTTTAAGCAGTTCCTCTTTAGCATCTTCAACTGCTCTCAAAATGTTGCCAAAAGATTTCTGACTCCATTTATGTAGCTCCTTCCCAACATCACTAAGTTTAGTAACAATGCTACCAGAACTCTTATCCCAATATTTACTAAGGCTGTTCACTATGGATGAGAGAGAAATCATCCCAACAGGGTTTCTCCAGCGCCCCTCCCGGACGCCTGTTTTCTATGGAGGAACCCTTAAAGCGAGGGAAGCTATCTCGTTCTGCGAGGAAAGCTATATCGCTTCACCCGAGCGATATAGCCTATATCGCTTGACCGGTCAAAACCAGTCAATGCGATATAGCTTTCCTCGCTTCAGTTTTTCTATATAAGCCCAACCTTCTGAGCACCCAACCACACTCTCATCCATCCCTTTCTCATCCATTTTACGATTCACTTTCATTCATCCCTTTCTCATCCAGTACCAATAAGATCCACTCTCCTCCATCCCTTTCTCAGATATCTCTCAACACGTTATGTATTTCAACCTTTGTTTATAATGAAATCAATCTTTCATATTTAGAATGATAAATAACGTGTTATGTTTGTTTCATTTTTAAGCTTTATCATTCGGATTCATACATAATGTTTATTCCTTGTCTAACTTAGACTGTTGTTTCATAAATTAGGCTACAATGAATTATTTCAAGAAATTTATGAGTGTCAAGACGGGCGTCAGGGTTATTGAGGAGGATGGTGACAGCACCCGCAACAACGTTGTAAGGTACCAAGAGTTTATGCAACACCAACATGAACTTCGACAGCCACTTCCAAAGGATGTTTTGGGGAGACAAAAAACCTTCCGACTAAGGATGGAAGCAGACGCCAGGATGATGCACGAATACTTCGACAGTGACTGTGTATATGGCCCTGAAAAATTTCACTGTCGGTTTGGCATGTATCGTCCCCTATTTCTTCGTATTTTGAGTGGAGTTTGTGAGGTGGAACCCAAGTTCCTACAAAGGACAGATGCGGCCGGTATTCCGGGACACACACCACACATGAAAATGATCGCAGCAATGAAGATGTTGTGCAAGGGTTGTTCTGCGGACAGCATAGACGACTACTGTGCAATGGGTGCTACAACCATCTATGCCTATTTTGAAATGTTTCTAAATGCACTTCTCTATGCCTTTAATGCAAGGTACCTGCGTGTTCCGACGGAGGATGACACTAGACGGTTACCGAACGAGAATGCTGCACGTGGATTTCCCGGCATGCTTGGATCAATAGATTGCATGCATTGGAGATGGAGGCAGTGTCCCACCTATGCGACTGGTAACCATTACTCCGGACATCACAAGTCTGCTACGGTTATTTTGGAGGCTGTCGCATCTTATGATAGATGGTTTTGGCATGGGTACTTTGGCAAACCGGGGTCGAACAATGACATCAACGTACTCAACGGTTCTGACGTGTTTGATAAGGTTACATCAGGTCTTTCGCCTGCCTGCAATTACGTGGTCAATGGTTCGAGATATAACCATGGTTACTTCTTGGCTGACGGCATTTACCCTAAATACAGTGTACTCGTGGCGGCATTTAAGGACAGTACGAGGAACCCCAGAAAATCCCTATTCAATAGCTACCAGGAGGCCAAAAGAAAGGATGTTGAGAGAGCCTTTGGAACTATGAAGACGAAGTTCCAGGTTCTTGACAAACCCTGCACCTTTCATAAGAAGTCGATGATGAAATACATAATGAGAGGCTGTATGGTAATGCATAACATGGTGGTAGAGAATGAGTATCGCGCGGAAGACTGGGGGCTCAACACGGAAGAACCTATGCAACAACCCAATGAGTACAACGCACTTAGCATTCATAGTCTTCACGACGCACGTGGTTGGGAAAGACTGCGGACCGACCTAGTACACCACATTTGGTAACGACATCATCGACGTGCTGCAGATGATGATTGGGTTGCACCTAATCCAAGGGACAACCCAATAGACGTTCACGCATTATCGGACGATGTGCCAACGGAAGCGGATGAGTACGAGCTCTAAGAGCTTGATGGGCCCGAAGAAGACCGTGAGGACAACCTGGATGGGGAAGATGAATTCTATGCTAATGGAAATTGAGGTGTGATGGTGCTGGTGAAAGATGTTTGGTTCAAGTGTGATGCTGTTATTGAAATGTGTTTGGTTGTATGTTTTTTGAGTTTGTTTCGTAAATTATTGGTGTGTGGCGAATGGTTTTTATGCACCTAAGTTTGTTAATGTTTTTTTAGTTTTGTCAAACGTAACGTACATTGTATCGCAAAAATGCATCGTACTTTTCATTATTAACTCCCGCTTATTTAGGCTTTGGCTGTCGACTTTTTTAAATTTAGCAGACACGATGAGATAAGGTTGTGGAAATCCAACTAAAGGATACCCAAGATATAGATAAGGATAAGGTATCACAAAATCAGATATCGTAACGACTAGATTTCTTCCTATAAATATAGCCAACGTAAAGATGATTTCCATGTACCTTTCTCCAAAAACTTTAGGAACATGGAATGCTCTAAGGTTTACTTTAATTTTTCTGTCATCTTAATTTGTTTATGATCTTAAGTACTTCTTAGTTTAACAACAACTGCCTGTTTCATTGTAGTGCTCTGCTATCATCGCATGCGGAATATGTGGATCCGAAGATCACAAGTCTGCCCTATGTCCATTTTTGTACTCCGCATGTAACAAATTGACCTGTGATGGTTTTCGCAAAATCATCCAGTCCAACACGAACAAGAATCCAGGCCGTTTGTTTCTTAAGTGTCAAAAACCTGGCTGTGGAGCATTCGAATGGTTAGATGCAGCTATTGATCACGTAAGGCTGGTCAATTCTTATGGGGTAGAATCTCCTAAGCAGTCTAAGAATCAAGGTTGTTACACATGTGGAGAGAATGATCACTGGTCCCACACATGTCCAAATCGTAAGCCAAAGATGGAACATGGAGGTTCTAGTTCAACTCCTAAAGCAAACAAACAGGAGTGGGAGGAGATAAGGCTCAAGTTTAAAAGAACCTTGTAATTTTAAGGGCAAACTGTTTCAAAATCGGATTGTTTCACCGTTATTATGACCTAATGTATTACAACTTATTTGAAAGTAAATGAAATTTAAGCATGGTAGTAGTTTTAACGACAGTTAGGCGTTCTAACTTCATACGATCACCCAACATTTCATAAAGATTTAACATCTCCAAAAAAAAAACCAGGAACATGGAGTATAGCATAAATAAAATGAGCGGCTAATCACAATAGGTCTCACAGTATCTCCATAATGTTTTCGGAATTGTCTACACCGCCACTGAAGTTTTCTTATCTTACCTCTCACTTCTGGCACTGTACGTACTTGTTCGTCACCGGCAGTTCGTGTATATTCACATAAGACCATCGGCCAGAAGGTGGGATAACAAATGTTGGTGCTAGTTAAAGGCGCGTCCCATATTCTGCAAAAACTTGAAACCAAATGAATGTCTTGCTGAGCCGAAAAACCTTCATCCATAGCGTTTTTTTTTAAAAACTGTATACAATGAGTGGAATGAGTGGAATGATCCGATCTTTTTAGAACGATTGTATAGCCCGAATCATTTATAGGAAAATTAACCTATTATTTTAACACCCAAAAAATCAACATGTAAGATTTAAGATTTTCCAACAGGTGAACGATAAGGTAACACAGTGCGATGATAGTAAGGAAATCCGAAATACCACTACAAACAAAACAAAGATTCGTGCTCAACCCCATCCACCTGATTGAAAAAAAAAACTCTATTTCCAACGACTCAGATTAAAGCGATAGACGCTATCTCGCTGGAGCGATATAGACTATATCGCCCAGCGAGATACTTTCTCTCGCTTTCAATCTGAGCCAAAGAAAAACAAAATTCCAACGGATCTATCATCATCCAGCGGCTATGGGCTTCTGGAATACAACGGCTAAATATTCAAATTTTTGTCTATAAATAGAGAGTTTTAGAACAATCAAAACACACCACAACTATCCTTCTTCAATATACTTCTACTGTCAATTTTTGCAACCATGGTTAACTTCACCAAGAGGGAAGATGCAGCATTAGCCAGAGCATACGTCTGCATTACCCAGGATGGTATTGTTGGAATTAATCAAGCTGGTTCGACATTTTGGTAACGAGTTGAGGCTGAGTACCTTCGCCAACAACCAAGTAATAATAATCGTACCAGACACTCTCTCCAAAATCGAATTGATTGGTTAGGAAAGAGGTGAAGGTGTATGTGTATTGTGTTGCAAGGCATCTCAGGAACATGAAGAGTGGGTGGTGTGAGGCTGACTGCGTAAGTGTAATTGTTATGCTTCATTTCACATTTAACCGTATGTACTACATAATCTCTAATAAATTTTGATCTTGTCGTTTCAGTACAAAGCCGGTTTGGAAGACTACGAGGCCGGACCACCCAAAAGAACCTGGAAACATGAGCAAGTGTTTCAAATTTGGAGGGGGGCAGGCATCGAGGATATGGACCCGGATACCTGTAATGAAAACAGGGATGATGGTTCTCTGAATAACGACTCTGTTGCCTCTGCTACTCAACAAATGGAGCTTGATGAAGATGGGAATCCAACAGAAGGACTCACGCAGAATGGAGAACGGGGTAGGTTCTACGAACGAGACTTGCCTAGAGAACACAGAGGTCGGGATGCCCTAAAGCGTGATAAATAGTTAGCTAGAGCTGAGTCTAGTGGAATCTCTACGCTCAATGACCTCATCCGAGATGACAATTCCTTCAAAAGGGCACAAGGCGAAAGAGACTCGTCTATATTCCGTGAGTACGTGGATATCAAACAAATGAAATCCGACATGGAAATTTTAGAGGTCGACACGGATCAGATGCCCGATTGGAAAGCAGAGTTTTACATTAAGGCTAAGAACAAGGTTCTCCGCTGCCATGATTGCGGGACAATTGACTAAATGTTTTCCATGATATTAGGGATTGCTTAACTACCACTTTTAATGTTTCTGTAACTTTATTTCCCCGCCTTTTTTTTTTTAATTGCGTAGTTGTTTTTTTTCCGGTTCGTTTATTCCTCTTCAACCACTGTAACCCGTTTTCGCATCAATATAATATGTTTGATAATATTGGGTTATTAGTATGTACATGTTTTGCATAGAATGTGGTTGGAAAAAGGAGTCTCATCAAATTGGGAGACGTATTGGTTTGAAGGACTGTCATTTAGATTTAAAAAGTAAGAGTTTTGTACCAGGCTTAACACTACATAATAATGAAAATCTAAATTGCATTAAATCGGAATTCAGAATGCATTGTGCATAAATTAAGATTACAAATTATAAATTGAAATCTGCATGTGGATCGTATCCATTAAGGTTCTCGCGCAACATATCATAGCAATCCTCATGGAGAAACTCACATCCATGCTCTTCTAGATACCTGGTTTTCGCATGAGCTTTCTGCAGGCAACGAGTTCAAAATTTTATTCAGGATGCATTTAAATCAAATGAAAATTGTGTATCATACAACCAAAAAAATATCACTTACTCGTACACTGTCGGTCCATTCCGCACCATCAATGATAAGGTCAATCATAATCGTCACAAATTTCTTCACAGATTGATTAATAATTCGAAATCTAAACGCCAGGTCTAAAGAGGATCTTTCATTGGGGTTTCCATTGGTGCATCGGTGAAAGATTTCAAGAACCCTTTGCCAGTATAGGCCTCTACTCCTTGGTGGAGTACAGGCGTTACGATAGAACTCTATGGCAATATAAGCTTGTGTTACAGCAGCATCTTCTTCGTCTGTAAAACTCCCCCTAGACATGTTGGATTTGGGAAAAGATAATCAACCAAAAATTTCGTGCGCCTATAAATATCACATACATTATTGAAATCCGACACTGTTGTTTTGGCTGACCCTATCCACATATCAAAGGGATATCCACTTTATGAGTAAGAAGATAAGGTGATATCTTGTTCAAGATAAGGTTAAATCTTATCCATTGCATTCACTGTCGCAGTCTCCAAATGACTATAAATCCCTTGCCTCATCCTTCTTTAACTACACCCACAAAAACAAAACTTACTAATAAACTTACTTATTTCAAAGTTTATTAATAATCATCTTCAAAATGCAGAGATTCACAGGGATTGAAGATATGGCATTAGCAAGAGCTTATGTCGTTGTTACCTTAGATGCCCTTGCCGGACAAAACCAACCATCGGTTATGTTCTGGACTAGAGTTGAAGAAGAGTTTGTAAGGTTACTGCCAGAAGGAAACCGTAGATCCCGATATTCCCTCCAAAACCGACTGAGTATTTTGAAAAAGGAGGTTAAGAGGTATGTTTGCTTCGTGCGTCGCTATATGTTCCCTTTGCAAGACGGGTGGACAATTGAGGATGCCGTAAGTAAATGCTATATTTCTTTGCTACTACTTAAGTTCTTGTTATCAATTTACTAACCACTTGTTATTATTTTCCACACTCAAGTATCGTGAAGGTCTCAGGGACTACGAGACAGGGCCCCCGCCAAAAGCCTGGAGCTTCAGCGATGTTTTCAATCTCTGGAAGAACCAATTGCCTGGATTGAACTCGGAGGAAATTTGGAATTAACCCGCTTGCCGTTCGTTTATCCGGCAACCCCTCTTTATTGTGGTTTTAAGCTTTTTTTCCCTTCAATCGTAGTTGTAAGTGCAATGGTATGTCCGATCCTTGGGTGCCATATCAATCCTCCATTCTAGATTGTAAACTTTATGTAATCGACCTTATCCACCGTGTAAGCCGCTTATGTTATGTAATAAAACACAATTGTTTCCACAAACGAACTCTTCCTAATGTACATAATCCTTAAGGCTCCGGTAAATTACGAGTGCGACTCAAGGTTGTACAGGGTTGTATACAGGGAAAATCTGAGTGGGTAAGTGTTATTCAAAAGGCCGGAAACGCGAGTGTAAGCGGGGTGTAACCACATAGCTACGACAACACCAGCCGGTGTAAAGGGGGTGTAAATTAAAAAAGGTCAAACTGAAAGCGAGGAAAGCTATCTCGTTTCCAAGAAAGCGAGGAAAGCTATCTCACTAAAGTGAAAGCGAGGAAAGCTTCCTCGCTTTTTGAGCGATACAGCCTTCCTCGCTTTCCTCCCAGTTCCGGGAGGGACACTGCGCTTATGCAGTGGGCGTGAGGGAAGAGGAGAGAGAGGGGAGTATAGGCGACGGAAATCTGTCGCTTTCATCCCAAACTTTGATCCATAGTGAACAGCCTAACAACATCTTTAAACTCCTCATGATCCACCCAGTAATACTCAAATTTAATTGAGTGCTTCTTTTTTTTTAGGAATTCTATGAGTGTTTAAGAGAATGGGAGCATGATCACTACTGATTCTAGGGAGGTGAAGGACTCCACTATCTTTGTACCTAGAAAGCCAATCAGGGGTGCACATAACATGATCAAGTCTCTCAGGGATAGGTTGACTATTGATAGCACAGTTGGACCATGTGAAAGCAGGACCAATAAATCCTAAATCAATGAGATTCATGTCATGGATGAAGTTGCTAAATTCCTTGTTAGTTGGGTTCCTTTTAGCTCTGCCTCCAGATTTGTCTTTACTATAATGGATCTATTCTAATATTCAGTTGAGATATCAACGGAAACAAAATGAATATTGAATTCAAGGGATACGATGATGATAGTACTAACCAATAATTCCAATAATGAATTTTAGAGAGTTAAACAAAGGCTCACTTCTATACAACCCATAATTCCAACTTCGTTCATTCTACAAGCATGGCATACAAAATCCGACATGCTATAAGCAATAGCGTTCTTATGAGTGTTGATGACCTCTGCATTGATATTGTCATTCCATATAATATCATTTCCACCCCTTCTACCAACAGCAGACACAAATTGATAATTGTCGAAACCCAAAGTAGCTAGAATGTTATTAGAGTTTTCTTCATTAAGCCAAGTCTCTGTTAGAAAAACAATATTTAGGTTGCAACCCCTGAGAAACCCCTTCAAATTACGGATGTCGAGACGTTTCTCATCCCTCGGCAGTTCCATGAGAATGCTAACATTGACCTTCTGGCTGATTTTGGGCAGCCACCACACCTAATTGAGATGTGAAGTTGTTGGAAATCTTCTTCTTTGGAATATCAATATCCATAGGAGTGACAGCCCTCTTGGTTCTTCCACTTTTAGCTTTCACAACATGGTCATTACTGTTATCTGTGGATCCTCTAGCTGATCTTTTCCATCTTCTCATATTTCTTGAACTTGTTTCAGATGAAGAAGTTGTTGAAGCAGAGACAAAATTGTAAGGGTAGAAAATACCTATCCAATATAAAAGCATCCTAGATGAG
>JAJJMA010250751.1:1169-12283 GCA_023529015.1 Papaver nudicaule
CATATGTTGGTGATAGGTATTTCAGAGAACGAGTGGTTTTATATGTATGTGTTCATATGAGTACAGTAATTCTCCTGAACTCCAATGTCTGCTCTATGTTCGCGTTCATATAAGCCATGGAAAACTTCATTGTAGAAATTTTCGGTCAGGTTGTGTTTGGATTCTCGAACTCATACACAATCTGGCTCATGGAGCTCTTCCACATTTTCCACGCATGGTCAAACTTGTTTGAGCCGATGTTATCTTTCATTAGATTAAGGCGAGTCTTCTCACAACCTTTAGGTTTCGACCAACGGGTTAGAAGAAGATTGAGTTGGACCTCAAAGCAATCCTATGGACTTTTCTAAGTTCGGAAACTTGCTTGAGCCCTACTCAAGGTTGCTTAACTTTAAAGCAAAGCCTCCCTTGATGATCATTATAAATAGATGACCTTCTGCAAGATACAACTTCAATCATCTACACATCTGTGTATCCTTGCATAAAGGTTGGTCATCATCTCGAAGTCTTTTTCTTGGACTATGACTATTTGAAAGACTTTACTTGAGGATCGTGAAGCACATGTGGGAAGTAAAATTCCTTGATCCTGTATCTTGGGTCGATTGATTTATTCAATTATACAAAGACCAAGATTTGATGGAAACTTCGTAAGGCTGCATTCGGTGTTATAAGCCCTAGAAGTTCCATAACGCAAATTCACGAACTAGTTTAATACTAAGTTCATCACGCGTTACGAGGTATAGCTGTTTAGGCTAGATCAATAAGCCCTAATCAGCATATCAATTTTCATTTAAAATAGTCTATGATGTTGTTTATGCACTCAGTCTTTCTTGTTTAATTACAATTGAGTACACCAGGCGTCATGTTAGAGGCAGGGTAGCGCTAGTCTTCACGAAGAGAAGTGGAGCAACTCCTAGGCCTGTAAAGGACGTCAGCTAGGGGAATCAAGTACGTAGGCTTCCGCGGGAGTCAAGAAACGTAGGAGCACAACGGTAGCTGAGTTGCAATTGTAGGGGTGAATTCAGTCTCGATACATTCCAGTCCGAAGTCTGAGAGCAGGCTAGCGTCTGTATTCGTTTAATACTGTAAGTGTTCATATCTGGACGAGGTCCCGGGGTTTTTCTGCTGGTTTGCAGTTTCCTCGTTAACAAAACTTCTGGTGTCTTGCGTTACTTTTCCCTTCCGCATTATATTGTCTCTGATCTATATAATTAGAGTATTGTAAGTTTATTAATTCATACCCTTGAGTGAATCCATCTCTGTTCAGATCTACAAGAACTTGTTCTTGTTAGGATTCGGTTCTCAGAACTGTACTCGGGTTGTTGCTTGAATATTGATTTGTGAGATTGTTCAAGCAACCTAATCAACTAGGTTCACGGAATTAAAAGTTTGTGGTATATCTTGGTATCCCCTCTTTTTCAGGAATTTCTTAGGTTCATTATATTTGCAACGGACAACAACATATCATGATATTTTTTGTATTGAAAGTTTTGATTCTAACAATATATGATGACATACTTATAAAGGAATTCATCATATCTTGATATTTTAGTGTTCATGAGTATTGCAAACTTTATTAAACTCGTGTGTAATCATAATCTTGTGGGTTAATTACAATAATGTTGATCACATTTTCCTTTCTGGTATTATTCACGTCTCAAGTTTTATAGTCTTCGTATCACATTTTGCTCTCGCTTTAACCAAAGATCATTTATAAAGACAACTATACCAACAACCAACAAATTCAAGGGTGACTTGCTTTTGATAAATATATCCCTCTTTTACTAATAATTCAACATTCAAAGATTTTGACCATTCTAGATTAAGCTTATCAACATGTATTACAAAGATTTTCAGTACATCAGAACATAATGAAACAACATACATAATCAATTCATAACTAAGTATTCCAAATTTTCTACAACAAGAGAATGAGAATATCGGAAGATGACTAGAAACATATATGAACAGAGATCGGGGAGAAGCGGTTTTTGGATCATAAGATTAATAAGTCCACCATTTTCATTTGTTTTCTTCTTCTGAGGGAAGATATGGGTAATTTGCTTTAAGTCTTCATCATAGCGATGAAGATTCTGGTCGTAGGAGCCTGGAGGTCACCACCGGTGTTGTGGGGGCATAATTCGGACGAGCCACGTGTCATCATCCTAGAAGAAGAGCAAGACAACACCTCATAAACGCGAAGAGAGTCGAAGACTAAGACTACGAACCATGGAATACTATTCGAAGATGCCGCCTCGGTCCACCAATCCCTCTGAAGTAGCTACCCAGTTCGAGACCAAAGCCTCCCCGAAGTGAAGATCGAGCCCGAGGAAGAAGTCCTTCGAAGAGATAAGACATAAACTCGCTACATGAAAGAAGACGAGGCGCACCAAAGACCTTCTTTACTTGGTAGCTAAGATAATGACACTTGTGTAATTATCATGTAAATTTCCTCTATATAAAGGAAATATCTCCTAGGAGAGGGGGATGGCTGGGACTTTCTCTCTCTACCTCCTTCTTCTCTACTCATCTTCTTCCCCAAAAACTAGATCTAAATCTAGAACTTTTCTCTAATGGAGATTTATGTAATCAAACACCAAGAAAGTAATAAATTCGTGATGTAGGTTGCATCCATCGCACCTTGTGTCTTCTACCTTACATTTGTACCTTGATTATTTGATTAGGGTTCATATTGGTGGTTTAAAGATTCATTGGTTGTTGGGTGTAAAGTCTATAAGCAGATTTTATACTCAAACAGTTTGGCGCTAGAAACTTGTGATGATTAAAACAACTTCGGTTTGCCTGTGCTTTGGAGGTCCACAAATGAAGATCTACTAAGTTCCAGCAGAAAATCCGGTGAATTCAGTAACAAATCCGGCGAGTTCAGGAGCAGATCCGGGTGTTTTTCGCGTTTAGGGGTATTCTCGTCGCAACTGAAAAAGCTACAGACATCATTTCCTGCCGAAGTTTGGACCAGAAAAACAAAAACTGCAGCATATTTGCACATCCTCAACATAGCGGAAGCCAAAGAAATCACCACCAACAAAACAGGATAAAACTATCTTCTTATTTATATCACTTATTAACCTTGTTAACTTTTGGGTTTCAATCTCTTGAAATTTATTAAGAAGAACCTCTCACATGAGCAAAACAATCCCATTTTTCTAAAAATCTTGATTCAAAATTGGTTTTGTTAATAGATCTATAATCAGAAAGTTTCAGTCATAAAACCCATTTTAAATTACTTTGGTATCATTGTTTGGCATGATTAGGGACGTTTCTCTTGTTTTCCTACCAATTGATAAACACAAAAGTTTTCGAATCTCTATTACTTACTGAATTAACTTGATATTACAGCAAAACAAACAGTTCATGGAGGGTCATCTCGAAGCAAGTCAAATCGAAATACATCCACAATTTCTCATCTGGATCAACATGCATCGAAATCGTATGGAAAATTATGCACATCTGAAACAGTAACATCGAAGCACGGTCGGAAATCTCGATACGAAATCTGCATAGAGTACCTCACCAACTGAAACTTCGATGGAGGGACTAGCTCGATGAAAAAGGCAGCCAGGAGAATTATTTTGCCAAAATCAGTAAGCACCGATTTGAATCGACGAAGCAATCATACCAGACAACAGAATTCATCAAAAAGACATGACTGTAAAACTCACCACAGTGAAGGATATTTCGAGGACCACAACATAGCGTAATAATTCATCTCGATGGTCAAAAGCTCGATGAAGAAAGTAAGCCAAAAGATCTCAACAGCAGACGCCTCAGAGAGACATAACCAGCAGTGTATCAATGCGTCACAGAAACAAGCATTCGAAGGTGACCTATCCACATCGAGGAATATATGGTTCACCAACCTCACAAATTCGACCAACTACTTCGATCACTAACTTGATGGCAACATTCCCTCATGATTCTATCACTTCGAAGGGAATCCCGAAGATCAGGCTTAAATAGCTTCGATGACTTTAAATACTGAACTTCAACGGTAGCATACTTTGATACTTTGAAACAACTACTTCGGACTATAGCTTCGGAGTAAACTACCGAAGGTAATCCCGAAGATCAGTCCCACAGTGACCTACCTCCCAATAACTATAGCTTCGGAGTAAACCATCTTGTCAACAACTGCAGTATAAGAGTACCATCGATGGTTGCCTACTCAACTTCGATGATGAACTCAAACTTGAAGGCAAACCTGAGCTCGATAACTCTACGTCGATGGAAAGAGATGTCAACTTCGATGACCTTTTCAATGGCAAAGAAGACATCAGCTCCGAAGCAAACTCCTTCGATGACTTAACCTCTACAACAACTTCGATGGCAGCATCATTGATACCTCTCTATCAGCAGCTATCTCGGAACAAGGGCTTGAACAACAATAAACTAATATAACAACCATTGTACAACAGAGATCACAAGGAAGAATCAACTTTGATGCCACACAGCTTCGATCGTCAACATTCAATCACCAGTTTCCACTTCGATGACAACCCTATCCCTCTTCGATGACAGTCTCGCCTACACCTCCGAAACGCAACCCATCCTCGATGACTCAACTTCGCTGTAACCTCGGAGTAACATTCCTCAATAAAGAAACATCGAAGCAAGCATCGAAGATCAGAAAGCAAACTCAAAGCTACTTCAGGTCGAGAAAGAACTTCGGTTAACTAAAAGCTCGCCTACCTCACCCTCGATGTCTGCGTCCATCTCGAAGAAGATAACTCATCCATACCTTTTCAGCTTCAACAACCCTTTGAAGCAGTATTCTTGCTTCGAAGGCAATCTCTGTGGTAACTTCGATGGCAAAGAGAAAATAACTCGATGCAGCTCGGACAATTAAACATAGCGCAAGACATAAGAAAACATCGCAGTAGTTATTAAAATGGAAGACAACACATGAAAAACACCTAAGATAAAAGCTAGTTTCTTTATATTTTATACTCTTACTTACTCCAACCATAAGTTGCAGGTACAAAACAACAAAGAAATCGTCATTAGAACAGAAAGATCAAAGGAGGTTACACTGACACCATACCAAAAAGGAGCAAACTCAGCTAGCTCGATCAAGCCACATCATCCCAGTCAAAGAAACTGAAATCAAAGCCACACCACTCTCGGAACTGAATACTTCACCAACAGCAGTATTTTTGGAGGAAAATAAATTAAATCTTACGCGAATTAACTTCGGAGCTACTAGTGCATGAATCTCGGAGCCAACTCCCAAAGCATAATCTTGCCAACAACTGAAACTTCAGAACAAATCTCGGAGCATCGAAACGACATCAATGACTCACCATGGTCACAGGTATCAGTAATCTTGGAGGAAGAAAATATAGTACAGCACTTTGCTCGTTGCTCTTCGATGCCAGGAGTTACCTTGAGACAGTTACTCCGATACAGATAAGCAACCCAATCTCTCTTCGAAGACTACACAGCTCGATCACATGGTTACGCAGCTTCAACTTCTTCAAAGCAACTTCGATTATGACCACTCGCCTTCGATGGTTATATACACAACACCAACAGCTCAACCTGACAACACTACAACCTCGGGGAAATCAGTTCTTATACGAAATATTAAAACAGTTCGAAGACCACCAGTTCTCGGAGTAGCTTACTGACATTCTCGATGAGTAAATCTCGGAACCAATTACCTCGAAGAAGATACGGAAACACAATCAAATTTCGATGACCATACACCGATGACTCGAAGAGGAATCCCAGCCTCCGACGACTTCGATGACCTAACATCAGCAACTCAACTTCGGACATCAACTTCGATCATAAAACTTCAGACATCAACTTCGATCATCAACTCTATCTCGGACGTCTACCTCACCTCGATGAATACACAATAATTTGGGCCATAAATACAGTTAAACCATGTGAAGCCCGAGGGTGTCTACAGCCCATTCAATCATCAAAAACAAACATCAAAAGTCTTCTGGGCCGAGCATACAATTAAAATATGGAATAACAATGGGAAGCTAACACTCACCCAAGGTTGCATTCTTCAAAGGGTCACTTTGAATCATCCTCCATGCCAAATTACTTCGACAGCAATCGAACTCGCCAAGAATAGTCAACTAGCAAAAGGGAACAAGGATCGAGAAAAAACCTCAAACCAATTCGGATGCGGCAGCAAAAAATCACCTCGGACACAAAATCACATTAGTAGTCTCGGCAACCTTCTTGGGGGAGAATTTCTAAACACTTCTCTTGCTACTTTAAAAGTTTTTGAATGTTCATGCACCCCTCATGCTTAGAATAACTTTCAAGGTACGTTAGGCCATGACGTCATTATATATAAGTCACTTTGCAAATAATGTATGAAGTCAAAGATTTCTTCCTTGCAACATGCAAGATAAAGTCCATTGATTTGCTTCCTCCCACCTCAAGGGGCATCAATATCGAAGTTCAACTTATCGAAAGTTCAAACTAAGATTATATCCTAAATTAGGAGTTCTACTTATAGTAGTTTCTTTATAAAATCGTTCGAATCGCTTCCTTCCACCTCGGGGGGCGTGAATATCGAAAAAAGATTATTAGCTTCAGATTAAGAGAAATAATGCAATTATAAAGTTTTAAGGCACATACCAAAATAAATGAGATCATACCATCTCCTTCCACCTTGAAGGGATGGGGCATCAAATGATTATGTTTAAGATCAAACCATCTCTTTCTACCTCGAAGGAGTAGGGGTATCGAGTATATTTATACAACATCGAGCAATAAGTCTCCAATTAGCATTTTTATGCCTTAGATTTATTAAGTCTCCTCTCGATACAATATCTCACATTATGAAAAAAGCATACTTGTAACATTATGCCACATTTGAATCTCCTTAGCTTTATACAATCTTCAATTTCGCACACTATTATGTTATAAATGAATTATGCTAATTGCAAACAGCTCGACATGCTATATCTCGTTCCAACCTCAAGATCTTCCTTGATGAGGCAAAGTCCTACCTGATTAGGCACATCTCCTAAGGCTCTCACGCCATAAAAACAAACAGGCCATGACGCCATATCTCCTCTAGTGCCATGGCCGTAAAAACCCAGAAGCTAAAAGGACACCTCGTAACAACACGGAGCTACTTCAGGTCGAGGAAGAAAGCATCAAAGTTCACAAACTTCACCTTCAATGACTGTATCCACAATACATATCAAGTACCAGTCATCTCGGACAGTATGCGAAAGCTCAAAACATCACACAGATATCGTATCAAAGCAAGAACTCAGTTCGAGCAAACTCACAGAACAACCATCGTACCACAAAGATATGTCATCAAAGAGAAATCACAGTCATCAGTTAGCTTGGGTCATATATGCGGTTAAACTTTGAAGAATCCATTCAGTTCAAGGACACCAACTCATTTCGTTGAGTACTCAATCAGCCACAATAACTTCGGAGTCCATCTTCTCGGACACCCCATTCTCGGAGGCAATCTTCTCGGGCACCCCATTCTCGGAAGCAAGTCATAGCTGGAACCAGCGTTGTTCTCGGAAACAATATTATCTCGGATATAATATTCTCCCGGAAGAAAGCCAACCTCGACACCATACTATACTCCGAGGATACCTGACACTGACCTTCGATGACTATGATAACTCACCTTCGATGACTCAACATCAGCAATCTTGGACCAATCTCATCTGACTTCGATGACTAACTGTTTACTCAACTCGGCCTACAATCAACGTCGACAACACAAAATCGTCAGCAAATTGCAATTTTGATAGCACCTACAATGGAATTTTGATGATACAACACCAGCAATCAACCTCGATGCCTCTGTACATAGCAACATCGATAGTAAAAGAAATGCTAACTCTCAGCTCAATGAAGAAAACAAGCCAAAGACAGACTACCTCTCGAAGGTCAAAGTGTATGTGGAAGCAACACATCGGAGCATTGTATCTCACCAAGCTCAGTCGGAACACGCCTGTATCCCGGAACCAGCATAACCAGTTCAAATACGACTACCCTAAGGCAGTAATATCTGTAGAATTTTGGTTGATTCATCGAATAATCAAAAGAAAACTACCAGCATTAACACTTAAACTTCAGACCAAACTGGATGACTAGTTCACCTTCGATGATTCAGCGTCGTACAACAAAATTATAACAACAAAGAATCCGCTTCAAGGACTCAAAGCACCAGCTCATTTGATAATCCACACAGCTTTGCTAACTCACCATTCGATGTCTACTCACCTCCAAGAAGTTATGTACATCTCGACAATCTCACGGTACTAAACAAGGGCAGTCAACTCGATCACCCTTCGAGACCATCCTTGATCACAGTTGAGGCCATCTTCGATCGTAGTCTTGATTATAGCTTCGAGGACTTCCTCGTGACACCAACTTCAGACCAGTTCGAATCACTTCGATGGATCAGATCCTCTCCCTCCAGTCACTTACTTTGATATCCACTCGACGAACCAGTACTTCGAACCAGCTCGACCAACACCGCTCCGATGATGAAAAATCAGAAAAGATTCAGTGGGTAAACTCAACTTCAGCAATGGCAACTTCGATGCAGTTTGGAAAGGCACAATCATCTTGTCACACCAATGAAACATCGAGGCAAGGATACAACCTCCAGATCCTCCTCGATGAGGCAAAGTCCTACCTGATTAGGCACATCTCCTAAGGCTTTTACGCTAAGAAAACGTACGGGCCATGACGCCATATCTCCCCTAGTGCCTTGACGCAATGAAATTAAAAAGGCCATGACGCCAAGGCCCTGATGCCAAAAATAAAAAGACCTCAAATAGCAGGCACAGAGCTGATGTTCATATACGCCGTAAGGGCCCTACGAGCTATATGGCACAGTCCTTTACCCACAAGACACCCCGTTAGCGGTGGGTACTTTGCATCAAAGCTATATAAGCCGAGACGCATTTGAACCCACTACCATACGACCATGAGGACCTCTCTTTTGAGGCGTCGAGGGGACGATAAATGGGATTAACATCTACCTTTAGAGGTGGATGGAACCCCGAGGCAGCTAATTAGCTTTTACATTCACGGGAATGGCAAGCGAGTTACGCAGCCGAGGGACCTCCTCCAAAAATCAAACTCAGCCTTGAGGAGGGGCTAGCGAGAAAAGAAGAAGTTGAACTCCAGGCCGCGATAGGAGAACAATACCATGTCTAAGCTCCAGCCTTGACCGGCACTCCCCCATTGTGCTACTTTATTATCGAGACACATAGCAGCTACCCACCATAAGTTTCCTACTCTACTTGGGATAAATGGGTTATCAGAACACCACCATGTTCTCTCGGAGGATACTTAGTATCTTCGATACCCACCTAACGTACTAAGGCAAAACGGGTACCTATGGTCTCGATATCCAGTGTTTTGCTTGAAACCAGCGCGAGTAGCTCAAAGCCTTTGGGAAAGGTGATCCGTAAGCCCCCACTAGCTTGGTTTACTGCCTCCCACATCGAAGTAAGCCCCGAAGTTGCACTCTAAGTAACCTTAGGAGCCTATAATTTGCAAGGTAAACTTCGTGCCTGATCACGAGTTACCAGGCAAGCAATACATCGAAGAAAAGTACGTGCCTGATCACGTCATACTACAAAAACTATGCATCGAAGAAAAGCATGACTCGATCATGAAAAAGAAAAACTTCATTGAAGAATGAATCAAAAATATACATCACATTTAACTTCGAAGAATGATTCAAAAATATACTTTATCAAAGAATGAATTGACAATACTCTTAACTTCATTACACGATGAATCGAAATATTCCTCAGGAGGGATCGAAGTGCAAATGAATCGAAATACAAAAAGATGCAAGACAGGGGCACAAACAAATCACAAAGATACTACCTTGAAGTATTCATTAAAGCATCAAACAGGAGCACGCACTAAGGTTTCTTCGATAAGATCTAGTGCAATGGGTTTCAAAATTGGCTTCGCTCTCAAAACGCTCGAGGAAGGTTGTACATACAAGAACTTCGCTAAGTCGACACACCGGAGCAATAACTGGAGAAAAACGAAGAATTCAGGGGCAAAGCCATTGGATGACAACCTTTTCGTACAACAAATTAACTTTGTGGATGGTACACTTCGGGAAGAAAAAATCCTTTTGCTTCACCAAAGTTCACTTCCTTCACTTTCGAAAGCAAAAGTGGGGCAACTATACAAAGGAATCTCGCATGGATATTTTTCAAACTTATTTCTTCAACAACAATCAAGCAGCAACAAACGACACCAACAAACTCAAGAAGCCGTCTTGGAACCTCACGAAAGAGTAGGAGCAAGTATGCATACTCGAAAAATATTTTATACTCTTCCGCTCAGTTCCTCCGACAACAGTGGAAAGCCAAGAACTCATTCCGCTCGAAAAATAGTCCCGAAGGAAGAAAAGATCACAACAAAAGAAACACCTTGGCGACATCTCGATTACCACCCTTCGAATTAGCCACAACATGAAGCAATCATCTATCTACATCGAAGTACGCTAAGAAAGGCCACCACAATGTTCAAAGGATCCTCGAAGTAACCATTCATCATCGACGAAGCCCAGTTATGCAAGCACCAAAGTAAATCCATGGCATCTATCTCCTTCGAGAAAAGAATAACAATCAACTCAATCAAGCATACCTCCCCGACAACTCAACAAAGACGTAAATGTTACAAGTTCAAAGCTGCTGAAGCAAGTCAAAGTACCGAAGATAAATAGAAGGATACAACACAAGTCAGCACACTCCAGAAATCTCGCAAATCCACGTGTCTCATACCGTCAATTATGATAAGAAGAATTTGCTAACGGATTAATCTTCGAAACATCCATTAGCAAAGGAGCAAACTGTGGGGGCATAATTCGGACGAGCCACATGTCATCATCCTAGAAGAAGAGCAAGACAACACCTCATAAACGCGAAGAGAGTCGAAGACTAAGACTACGAACCATGTAACACTATTCGAAGATGCCGCCTCGATCCACCAATCCCTCCGAAGTAGCTACCCAGTTCGAGACCAAAGCCTCCCCGAAGTGAAGATCGAGCCCGAGGAAGAAGTCCTTCGAAGAGATAAGACATAAACTCGCTACATGAAAGAAGACGAGGCGCACC
>JAJJMA010250764.1:0-10766 GCA_023529015.1 Papaver nudicaule
CGGTCGGTCGGTAGCGGTTTTGGCCAAAACCGACCACCGAACTGCCTAGGCGGTTTTGGCAGTTTCAAAACTGCCACCGACTGTTTAATATATCGGTTCGGTTTTTTTTAAAACCGAACGGTTCGGTTTGCCAAGCGGTTCCAGCGGTTTCAACCGATGGCAAATATGTAAATAAAATTTCCATAATTCAAACCTGGCAAATATACACAATTATGCCCAAAAAAAGCTTTAACTAACAAGTTTGCACTCTACTGAGTACTGAATTCACTGAAACAAGTGCAACTAAGATACTGACTGAGCAACCAACTTAACAAGTTCTAAGAAAGAAGAAAAACAAGAGTAAATTTCAAGTCTTAAAAAACTCAAAAACAAAAAACAAAAGAAGAACAGTAACTAAGGCTTCAAGCACCCTGGATCATCCCATGACATGTCAGGCTTTTCCTCATCAATCTTTTAGTCTTCTTCAAAGTTTGTAGGACCTGGCACTGGCAGAGGACCCAAGATCTCTGCAATAACACAAGATCAGATAGTAAGAATGAAGACTATGAAGTTGGTTGATTTAACAGTGAAATGCAAGAAAAGAAATATAGACATATAGTTGAATACATACCTTCCTCAATGCTTGCAGCATCATCAGGTTGGAATGCAGATAGAAAATCAAGAGAGATGGGAGTTTTCAGGAAGCTTTGTGTACAAATCAAAGCTTCAACTGTCCTAGCAGATAATGAACTTCAAGAGAGACTCTGGAATGCTAGTCTCAATACTAATAGCGATGAAAATTTCTGCACAAACATAAAAAAACAGCACTAAGACCAAGTTTTTGACACCCAATTTGCAGTCTAGAACTAGTCTACATCCTAACAATCTACCGATCAACAGACAAATAAAGACCCTACAACATGAACTATGGTGGATCAATCAAAACTTAGACTACTAATTGGAATTGAAGTGACCACAAATGATGAAATAGAACAACATAGAGATGATAAAAATAAAAATCAAACCTTTTCTCTGTACATGTTCTTGAGCCTTCCAGCTTCTTCTTCCATGGGTTGATCAAGCTTTTGGTCTAAATCCCACATACTGCCTCTATTCTCGGTACTCTCTGCATCAATTGTTGGTGGTACTGAATTTGTTGTCTCCATGACTACTCCTAAAAAAACTCAAAATTTTCCCTCAAAACCCAAATTGAATCACTGATTTTGGATTAATGAAACCAACCCATCCTCAATTATTGTGATTGAATGAAATTAACAAACTTACTACTTATTATTTCAGCAATTGGAATCATAGCACCACAAAATTACTAGTCTTTACTAGAAAACAACAAGTGAGGATAAATCTGGGTTTTCTTCTTTCTATATTTTCCCAATAGTCTTAGCTTTATATTGCAAAGTGGGTCCAGCTTAAAATGGAAAATCTTATCGATTCTTTCATACACTAATAAGTTAAAAAAATCTTGATAACTACAGAGTTCTCCGCCATTAACAGACCTTCAAAAAAATACTAACTAAATCATGATCTTTATGACTTTATCATCAACAACAAAAACCAGATCGGAATAAAAAAAATACTGAACTAAAATAAAACAAAAATAGAGTTACAGAGATGAGAGATGAGAGAACTATATACCTTAGTACCTTACTGAACTCAGGGAAGAACTTAGTAGAAGAGATGGTGGTGGTGGCGTAGCAGACAGAAGAGGAGAGGAGAGTGAGAGTAAAAGAGAAGAAGAAGACGCAGACAGAAGAGGAGATTAAGGCTTAGGGTTAGAACTTAGAAGGCTTTATATACTGAGGTTAGGTAAAATGGATGGCCTAGATTAGACTAGATCTAATATCAATGGTCTATATTAATGGTAGTCTTAGTCGGTTCATATGCGGTCGGTTCGGTCGGTTAAATACCCAAAACTGCTGACCGAACCGATATAGTCGGTTTTTGTATTTTCGAAACTGCCACCGACTTTTGGCGGTCGGAACGGGTGCGGTTTTTGGCAGTTTGGGCGGTTATCGGTCCGGTTTGGCGGTTTGGGCGGTTTTTGTGCAGCCCTAGCCAAATCTGTGGGTTGGATTGAAACCGGTCCGTGTAAACCCAGATCGGACCGGTTTGTTGAGAAAACAAGTCAGGCTAGGGTTGAAGATATGCCAGCCCGCTGATAAATGGATTGTCCGGCTTAAGAGAAATTTAATTTTTAGTCCAAAAAACCGGAACCGGATTAGGCTATAGTCCTGGTTTAAATGTAATTATCCCCTAGTCCAAAACCTAGTCAAATTACCCGGGTACCCCTAACTTCGCACGTGCGACCACCAACTACGCCAACAACCCACCATTAAAACCTAAAAATCAGACAGAAAAAAATCACCTGAAAAAAAAATCAAAAACCAATTCTCTCTTCTCGAATTAACCGATTGAAACCTTCAAGATTAATCATCAAAATTCAAAAACCAAAAACACACTACAAAACCCCATTTCAGTTTTAGATAACTCGTGAAAACCTAGATCTACAATGAAAAAATCATCCAAACCTGATTTACAATTAAGAAAATGATCAAAACTTTCCAGAAGTATCATTAAATCAGTACATATCATAAAAATCAACTAAAAACCCAAAATTGCGTACTAACGGTACATATCAATATGTCAGTACATACGATATGTACAGGGCGGCAGTACATATCATATATACTGAATGAAAACAAGAAGAAGTAGAAGAATACCCAAGTCAGATTTCTAACAGTACATATGATATGTACTGAGGGTAAGTAGAAGAATATCCCAAGTCAGATTTCTAACAGTACATATGATATGTACTGGGAGCAGTACATATGATATGTACTGAGTAAGTAGAATAATATTATAAGTCAGATTTCTAACAGTACATATGATATGTACTGAGTGAAAACAGGAAGAAGTAGAAGAATATCCCAAGTGAGATTTCTAACGGTACATATGATATGTACTAAGTGAAAACAAGAAGAAGTAGAAAAAAATCCAAAGTCAGATTTCTAACAGTACATATGATATGTACTGGGGGAAGTACATATGATATGTACTGAGTGAAATGAAGGAGAAGTAGAAGAATATCCCGGATTTCTAACACTACATATGATATGTACTGGGGGCAGTACATATGATATGTACTGGGTGAAAACAAGAAGAAGTAGAAAAAATATCCCAAGTGAAATTTCTAACAGTACATATGATATGTGATATGTACTGAGGGTAAGTAGAAGAATATCCCAAGGCAGATTTCTAACAGTACATATGATATGTACTGGGAGCAGTACATATGATATGTACTGAGTAAGTAGAATAATATTCTAAGTCAGATTTCTAACAGTACATATGATATGTATTGGGGGCAGTACATACGATATGTACTGAGTGAAAAAAAAAATAGAAGAATACCTCAAGTCAGATTTCGAACAGTACATATGTTATGTATTGGGTGCAGTACATAATGTTATGTACTGAGCTCAGTACATATTATATGTACTGTATCTTCTTCTTCATAAATTTATTCTCGAATTTTCTTTTTCAATTTTCTTTTCACAAATCCATCTCGAATCTTCTTGTTCACCTTCACTTCACATCGAATCTTTCACCATCACTCGTTTCTCTCTTTATATCATCGCAAAATTGAAACCAAAAAACTAGATCTGAAATTTATTTAAAAATAAAATCCATCTCTTTATATCAGTTTTTGAAATTAAATTTCTCATACACTTAATCCTGCACTTTATAACAGTTAGCATCTAATTTCCCCCAAATTTACGAACCCTAGGGGTTTCAATTTTATGACCTTTTAACACAATCACAAAAATCAATACTACATGATAACCAGATACAATCGAGTATGTTGTTGGTAGTGGTGTACTGGTGTGATGGTGGAGATGTAGGCAGCGTAGGGTGGTGATGTATGAGAAAGTGATGAAGAACAGAAGGAACTGTAGAGGAAGGACTTGAGGAAGGAATTAGTTTTTTTTTCCTTATTCTTTCGGTATGTTTTACTCTCTTTCTCTCTATCTATCTCTCTGTCGTGAATATGGAAAAGAAGAAGAAGGGGGTATTTCGGTGATTTAGAAAATATTGTTTAAACTTTCCACACGTGTGCCACCGGTTTCTTCTTTGGTTTGGACTAAAGACTAAACGAGTTTTTGAGTTGGACTAGCGGCTAAACTAGATAGTGAGTAGTGGACTATTCACTAGATTCTACCCGGCTTAACCCTTGTAACCCGCATGTTGCCCGCCAACCCGTCAATAAAACATTTATCATGTGGCGATGACTGTAGGCTCCTTTTTTTATATAAAAAAATCCTATTTTTTCTCTTAGAAAAAGTCCTTTTCTCTTCTCTTCCTCTCCTAGCCTCTCGCCGTCAAGCGTCGCTCTTAAAAAACTAGTAAAATTGTAAGATGAGATCGATTAAGATTATAACCAAGGGTTACCAAATACTAAAGCATCTGACGAAGATGAACAAGTCTAATCAGTGAGCAATAACCAATATTCGACTCCGTTTACACCTTTTACAAAATTTATATGAAAATAAATTTTGTAGATTCATGTACACCTTGTACACTCTTAGGGCCTGTTTGGTAAGATTTTTAAAAACAGTTTTTAAAAATCATTTTCAAGTGTTCTGAAAATGGACCCTTTTTATTTGTTTTCATTTTCTTTCGGATTTTAAAAAGGTGTTTAGTTACTAAAATTAAAAATCTGTTTTCAAATCTTGTAGCCGTGAAAGAGCACTTCACTCCAAATCTTATTCAAACACAAACACAAGCACATACACACTACTGAACTAGCTGCCATCTTTTCCAATGATGGTTATATATTCATAGTGTTGGGTGCGTGTCTATCAGCATTGATTTTGTAATATAAGCTTTCAAAGTAAGCATATTTCATACGGGCATTTCATCGAACACCCTACTAGCATCTCACTTGGAGCAAGTTTAAAACTTATATCAAAAGCATAACACCTTACAATCACATCAAATATCATTTTCAGCAAGTTTATGAAGCTATTTCCCATCCAATAGTGAAGATGGAATCAATTGCCTCCATTTTGAACAAAACCAATTTGAGAGTAGACCAAGCAACAACAAAAGGGGGTGAGTGAGAAAAGTTTGAGCTGGGTTAGGAGTCATTATGTGCATATAATGAAGAGAGGGTTCAAGTGTAAAAAGAAAGATTAACCTTGAAAAGAGATAGTGAGAGGGAAATGTTGAGCGGTATTGTGTTTCGATAGAGAAAAAAAAAAGGTGAAAACGATAAAATCTCGTTTTTGTTTTTTCTTTTTTGAAAACAAAAAATGAAAACAAAATGAATTTCGAAAACAACCCTACCAAACGCATTTTCGGCCATTTTTTGTTTTTGATGTTTTAAAAAACAGAAAACTGTTTTTAAAACATGAACCAAACAGGCCCTTAGCTTCTTAGTAAAAAGTTTATTTAGTTTTAATTATTTCTTAATTTCAATTTCTGTTTTTGTTTATGATTCACCTTGGCAATAACAAAATAATTTAGGGACATCCATAAAAGAGAACGTATACACTTGAATTGAAATTGTTGCTGATCATTTATAGCTTCAGTAAACCCTTAGTCTTAGAGCAAACGCAATGGTTGCACCAAAACACTAAATATGGGATAACCCATCGGCAGCGGTTCTCAAACCAAAACACTAATCCTATAACTTCTACCTTTTTACACCAAATATAGCGGCGGAAATGGGTTTGGTGCGGAGATAGCGGGACGTGATTTTTATTTACGTATCTGCCCAGCGTGAATATAAATCGCGCCAAGCGTAAAACGTGAATATAAATCACGTCCATAGAGCAAACGTGAATAAAATTCACTTCTCATTTGCAAACGTGAATTACATTCACTTCTCATTTACAAACTCTATTATAAATCACGTATGCTTTACAAAAGTGAATAAAAATCACGTATGCTTTATGCATACTTTTGGTTTGGTGCACTCGCTGTAGATTTTCACACCAAAACCCATCGCTATACCCATATATAGCATTTGGTGTTTTGGTGTATAGCTCAACCACTGTTGTTGCTCTTAGGTTATTAAATTAGGTTACATACCCTAAAATGGAACCAACTTAGGTTACATACCCTTAGTCTTAGGTTACAAGTTCGTAATCTTTCAAGTCATCAAAGGCAGCTGCTGGGCTAAGCCACTCAAATTTCCTTCTTATAAACAGTAATAGGCTCCATTGGATAACACTATATGCGAAGGGGTACGCCCATTCCGAAAGACGAGTTTCTCCTCTTAAAAGGTGGCCCTACAGAGTAACTTCTTCAAACATGGGTTTACAAAATAAATATGGATAAAATATATCTCTAAGAGCGAGGCAAAGCTAATACGGCGAGGTCTAATCATGCGAAAGGGCTCCATGAAGTAAAAAATGGCACCGAAGTGAAAGGAAAATACAAGAACCTCTGCGGTATCATTAGCAATGAATGTTAGAGAATATGACTTAAAATCCTTTTATTAACCCGAACCGAAAAAATGGATACTTTGCTTAAGAGATAATATGCGTTTGGTGACTGAGCGATGACGCTATTTCACTACACGAAAACAGCTTTTTAGCAACGGCGGTGGGCTGTTGCAAAAAACAAAAGCAACGACGAGTGGTCGTTGGCGGGACGCCGTTATTGTTAGTGTTGGGATGATTACAGCAACGGATCTGCCGTTGGTGTAATTATAATTACAGCAACACATGCATCTGTTGCAGTAATTATTGTCACGGATGAGACATACCATCATACCGTGTCGCGTGGCAATCTACTGTAACGGTCTACCCGTTATAGTGTGCAGTAACTGATAAAATAACTCTTAACTGTAACATTATATCCAACGGTGTTTTTGTGCAGTAACGGTTTATCCGTTTGCCAGCTGGCAGTTTCTTAATTGTTTCGAAACAGCCAGAAACGTTGCGCCTGCGTAACTGATACCCTAACTGTTAAAGTAACGGAATGTACTGATGGAACCTATTTTCTAACGGTTCAGCGCTTGCCACCTGTCCTTCTGTCGTAACGGATCCAACAACTTTTGCTCCCGTTAAACTACGGCGTGTAATGGATAAATTTTAACGGCTTAGTCAACGTTTGTATTCGTGGGAATCTCGTCTGTAACAGTTTTTTTGGATTGACACGTGTTTTTTGCAACTAACATATTTGTGTAACGTCTGACATCGTTAGAAGAAACTGTATTATTTTTAAAAAAAAATAAACGCTAGCAAGCGTTAACCCCTGCGTTACAATTGGACCTGAAATACAATTCATTTCTGAACCTGGAATACAGTTCATTCCGGAATCTGGAATACAGGTTATTCCTGAACCTGCAAATACAATTCATTTCTAAACCTGCAATACTGAATCGAAATCCTGTAATTTTCAATTCATTCCCACTGAAATACATTCATTCTCATTCAACTAACACACGCATTTCATTCAAACTCTGAAAATCATACAACCGTTTATATATCCATTCACTACACTCATTCACAATCCTAAATTTATAAAACAGACATACATACATTTTTGCCTGTGTTTTTACTACTCCTAGATTAGAAGGTTGTGTGTTTCAGCAGTTTTCAGTTTATGCAATGTTCTGTAATGATACCTTGGATCAGAAGAAGCTTCTAGGACGCCGAATGGAGTAGTCAGTCGACCTCATGAGATGTGAGAGTTCTGTGAAACAAGGAAACAAAGCATTGAGTTGTCTATATAGTTGACAGAACAGCCACTTGAATAACATAATATGACCCACTAACCGAATTGTCTATAATCATATCAATAACATGCAATATTGGGTATAACAAACAGCTTCATCTTAGTTTAGGCTATGCGGTAAGGTAGTCGAAGCCCTGGCATACGCCTACGACATAATTCTCATCTTATATGAAAGAGAGAACAAGTGTGAACGGGTGCAATCTTAGAACTCCTCCTAACCACAGCAGTCCCCATTCCATGAGAGAGAAAATGAGAGAGAGAGAGAGAGGAAAGAGAGAAAGAGAACCAAAATTGTGAGATCCCCTTTCCAAATACCCTTCTCTTGGTATTTATAGAGATCTCTCTCTCTCCTATTATCCTGACATGTGTCCCACAATCTCTTAATTACAAAAATGCCATTCCTTTATCCTAAAGCTCATCTTGACTCATAGTCTCACTGCCTTGACTAACTCATTTTGACTTCTTAAACACCCAAAATGTCTAGACCCAAGCCCAATGGGGTAGACTCAATTAAGTATGTATCAAGCCCATTAGGTCCTAATAAACTTGGGTCATCCACATTAGTCCCCTGACGGTCGGGCGGGCAAAGTGTGCCGGGTCGACCGTCACCCATGGATACCCAAGTCTAAATTTGAATGAAATTATTAGAACGAGGGCGTCGTGATGTAGGGATGGACAAGATGGAACAGCTGAGAGGAAAAGGGGTGTGCGCGGGTAATGGCTTGACGAGTGAACGTAAAATTTAATCATTCAAGCGCGTATTGGATTCATGGCGACTGGAGGGAATACCATTGATTTCGAAAGAATAACACAAAGAAGAAAGATAGGCAGCGGATTTTGATGTGGGCGACAATAGGTATATACGAGGAAGTTTGTCTGAGACGGTTGGAAGAGAGACGCCTGTATAGCAGTGGGCGCGTTTGGATAGTGCGCTCGAAGCTCTTGTGAGAAGATAAGTGTGAATGGGTTTTTGGTCCAAACTTGGAATGTGATAAGTCGTAGCGACTGATTTATTTTATTTTCTAAATATGTGCATGGCTTTTAGAAGCTTATGACTATGGCGCATTAGTGAGATAGTTGACAATTTGGAGTTCAACTCGTATATAATTTATCTTACGAGGCGCAATTCTCGCCGCGTTTCAATGGTGCGCTGGAGGCCTTTGCGACCAAATGAGCGAGCTCAATATTCTACTAGAACTCGGCATTTGACTAGGGGTAGTGATTGATGGCTCTTGATTCAATTTTGTTCTTACAAGATGGTCTGATGCGAGGATTGATTGTTTTAACAATTATGATTAAAACAAATGTTTTTTTTTTTTTTTTTTGTTTTTAAAAGAGTTTGCTCCGGACCGGTCGACGGAATTATTAATGAGCCAAATGTTGCCGGAATTGTCCCGGAAAACTGACTCGGTCAAGCACGTTTGTGTAGTCGGAGCTTATGGAAGGTTAGGCGTGGGGTGATGCTGGCGCCTCCTTAACAGTGAACCGAGGAGGGATACCAAGGTCGTTTTTAGCACAGGCCCTTAGGCTTCGGCTATTGATGGTGATATCATTCTCGAACGGACTAGATTGTCCTGGTTAGCTGGAGAGGCGCGTAAGTGAAATTTTTTTGTGTTTTTATGGTAATCTGCTATCATGAACGGGGATTAGTCCTTATGTATTTATTTTGTGTTTATATAGCTTAGGCGCGCTGAAGAGGCAATTGGCGGAATCTGCTATTGTGCACGGGGGTAGTCCCCGAGTATGGTAATCTGCTATCATGAACGGAGATTAGTCCCCATGTATTTATTTTGTGTTTATATAGCTTAGGCGCGCTGAAGAGGCAACTGGTGGTTTTGGGTTCGACTTATTATCTATGTTGTTGTTTAGGAGTACTTTGCTGAGATTGAAGTGTAAATAAGTTATCAACCCATTAGTCCCCTGATTGTTGAGGAGGCGCCGGCTCTTCAACAATCATACTAGTTGATAACTACTTGAGGCCGGAGGGCATTATGTGAGTGTGAACAAGTATGCTTTTGGTCTTGTTGTTCTCGATGGTTTATATAGGTTCAATAAAAATAAGAGGTGTGAGAAGTATTTCGTACAAAATAGAGGGAGATGACAAATGAATACCTCGTGCTTGACAATCCGAAATGGTGTGTTCGAGTCCCCATTCTGCTTATGAGGTGGATTCTTTAATAGGTGGTTTTCCATGTGTGGCGAGAATATTTTCTTTCATAGTACAGTCCCCAAGTGCAACGACGTACGGTACGCTACCATTCTGTTTGTGTATTTGAGCGCGCCTTTATTAGAACATGGCGGACATCTCTCCAAGTGATCCTTGGAAAGCCACCGATGTGTTTGGGCGAGATTTTCCATGTGATGGACTGCATTTTTGGCAGGCACTGATGCATTACTTGTAGAGTAAGAATCCTTTGAGTTCAACCGAGATCATTTTCAAACATTTTCAAAAAATCTTTTATTGGTTGGGCACAGATTGATAGTGTAATAGTGAACTCAGGTGAGTATCAGGCGGAGAAAGTGAAGTGTTCAGTAAGAAAATGAGTATGCGCGCCCAAAGTGATACTCTCGGTTAAAATGTAACAATTGACTATAATATCAAAGGGTGAGAGAAGTTCCTTGATATGCTGCTTCGAGGCTAGTTAAAAGGCGCGTAGGCCTATATGGCGCTGAGCAGGACCCTCCTTCCGAGAGCCAGATGACGAAATGGGAGGGGGCTCTTTCCATTGCAGAGTATATGCAACTCAACGTTGTTTGGCTACGAAAGCTATTAAAGAAGGCGAGAACGCTGATCTGGAGGCCGAATCGTGAATTCTTTCCCCTTCCCCCCCCTTTTTTTTTTCGAGCATGCTCTTGTTTATGTGCCTCGTGGGCTAAATCTCTTTTACTGGTAGGGCGCGTGTTAAGCGAATCTCCGAGCATGTTCTTGTTTATGTGCCTCGTGGGCTAAATCTCTTTTACTGGCAGGGCGCGTGGTAAGCGATCCTCCGAGCATGTTTTGTTTATGTGCCTCGTGGGCTAAA
>JAJJMA010250780.1:0-10618 GCA_023529015.1 Papaver nudicaule
TTACATTACTTAATCATGGCTCATAGCCGTGACTCATATTATTTTGGACATTCATATGTCTCTATTACTCAGGGAATTGGTGCATTATATGCCACAAGCCAATTTCTTATATTTATGGCATACAAAAAGTCGTATTTACTTGACTATTGCCACAGCTGAAATCCCCTCAGTCTAAATGGCGATTGCATAGCTCAATCCTTAGACTATTATCATTGGTTTAAACGGCGATTGCCCGGCTCAATCCTTAGACCAATCTTAAAAGAGATACACAAGCTTATCGCTTAAATCTCTATTTTTATTTGAAGTCCTGAGTTTACCAGTAATTGGTACGACTTGCATTTAGTCAGCTTTGACTTAACAAATATTCAATACTTAACAAATCTTACGAGAATCAAGTAAGTTACATGGGGGGATATTCTGGTTTGGCGGTCTACGACACGTGTGATTGCAACGGCTCAATCACTCATCGGGAAAGAAAGCTAAGTCGTGTGAACTTTGCTGAAAAAAGAGGATGAGAAAGTGGGTTGTTAGTCTTCCCTAATATTAGGCGCAAGACTCTTAACAACTTGTCCCACTTACTCCACACTCCCACTCTTCTACTTCTTCCACTTCTTACGAGATCAGTTGGAATTTTAATGTTATAAATAGGTCACTCGACCAGTTTGGAAAGACAGTTCAAGTTCAACAGAACAAACAGTTTAATTCAGCGCAAGTATAATCAATCTATCTCATCGATAATTGATTAACTCTTCTCATTCATCATTCGATATCTAGTGAGAACTGAATATCCATTCTTTTAGCAACTTTATTCACAACATCAGAGAAATCATAGCAATTCTCTGATCTCATCTTTCTCGGCTTCCCTCTCTTAAACCAACCCTATTTCCTCTTCTTGTAACTGAAGCAATACTCAAACGGCCATTCCTTGGTTTAGGCGAGTCTTGTTCGATCTTGACCTCTCGAATACCATTACAACTTCACATTACATCATCACACTTCACACTTTACCCCTCAGATTTTCTTTATTGTTTTACACCTAAAACATTTGGCGACCACAGTGGGAGGTCATTATCTCAGTTGTAAGAAAAGATGGTTGAAACTAGGAGGCAGAGTTCAGAGAACACAAATTCTCCAAATATCACCAGTGGTCCCACAACCTCATCTGTTATGAGTGGGGCTACAAATCCTAGAGTCAGTGGCGTCACCAGCTCTGCTGGCCCCACAACCCAAAACGTGAATCACATCACGTCTCAAAGCCCTAATTTTGTGGTTACCTCACCTCATGTGGGGTCCACCTCATCCCCTTCCTTCATGGACGCCCATCCTCATGTTGTGGGGTCCACTGCGTCTCTATCCCCTGCTATCACGCCTACCCTATCTCATGTTTTGGGGACCACCACTACTACCACCTCTCCAATTCCTTACACTCCTATCTCAAGCCGCACATAAGCTTTTCTCTTTGGGCCCCACACTGGAGAAACAAGGAGTACTGAAGATTCCCCTGGCATGGCGGATCTCATAAAGACTCAACAAGATCTAGCCCTAAGTCAGAACAACATGGTGAAGACCCAATTAGAGTTGCTAACTTGTTTGAGGACTCTCTCAGAAAAATTGACGCCACCAACAAATCTAGGGCTAACACGTGTAGGGCCCCCTGTCAACATCAACAGGGTGGGTCCCTCTCAAATTCACGTCATCCCAGATGATCAAGATATCCATGTCCACACCACACGTGGAGCAAGAACAAGTTCTCAGCATAACTTTGTCACTCGTGAAGATTTACAGAATCTCCTACAAGCCCAGAGCGTGGAAAATTCAGATTTGTTTCATCGTCATCAACCTCCATATCCAATTGAAGTTCAACGTGAATCTCTTCATGAAGAATATGTCACACCTTCATTCTCAATGTATAATGGTATTGGAAATGCTCGAGAACACATATCTCGTTTCCTAGAATCGTTGGGAGTGTATGAAAGAAACCAATCTGTATGTCTCAAAGAATTATCGAAATCTCTGACATGAAAGGCATACACTTGGTATAATAATCTAGCTCGCAATAATATTCTCAGCTGGAGCCAGATGGTTAATGCTTTCCTCAAGAAATATTTCTTTGTGTCTGAGCAACTCACTCTCTCCGATTTGGGGAGACTCTATCAGAGAAACAATGAACATCCAGATGATTATGTGACGAGGTTCAGAACTCGTGCAGTGGATTGCAATGATCCAAACGTGACAGAGTTGCAGTTGGCGGAGCTTTGCATCAATGGAATGATACCAGTATATCGAGCCTTATTGGAGAATATGGAGATTAATAATTTCACCAAGCTCCATAAATCTGCCAAACGATCTGCTACTACTGTGCCTGCATTACTAGAAAGGCCCAGACCTGTGAAGGTTGAAGAAAGTCGTGGTGAGACACGTGCCAGCAAACGACTCGTCAACAAGCAATATAGCTCTCTTCCTTCAGTTCATGCCGTCACTGAAGGTGTTAAGAAAAAAGGCGCCTATTCCTGAGGCCCCACAACAAAAACGTGCAGCCCCAACACAATCTCAGGCTCATGCGCGGGTCCCAACTAATACTCCTGCACCAAAAGCACCACGACAACAGAGGGAATTTCCTAAAATTCCTGATTTTCCTTATACAATGGATGAAGTGATAGAGCTCCTGGAAGCGTGGATTCAAGATGGTGCTATCAAGTTACCTCCTGTACGGAGATAGCTTACAATACAAGAAATGACTGATCCCAAATATTGTCATTTTCATAGATTCGTCAATCGTCCCACCAGCGAGTGCCATCGACTCAAGCAAATATTCAATGAAAAGATTGAGTCAGGGGTGTTGAACTTGGGGACTGAGGGTGTGCATAAGAATCCACTCCCTCGACATCAACCTCAATGTCAACATCAACCCAACATTCGAAATTTCACTATCTCCGGGGAATCTGTCAAGCAAACTGCTAATTATTTGATGGAGAATTTATGCGAGCTCTTGCATTTTTCCAAGCACCAGCGAAGAAACATTTTCGCCGCCTTCAACTGGATTGCTAGCGGTAAAGAAATACATGTACCTGAAAGACACGAAGAAACTCAATCAAAGCCTGATGAAATTACACCAGAGATGATGGCAGGAGGGAAGCGCGTCCCAATACCACTTATCTCTGCTCGTCTCAAAGGTACGAACTTCAAGAAAGTTCAAATTGATGCGAGTGTTATGGTTAATCTAATTTCAATCAAAACACTTCAAGCAATTGGGATTTCCAGACGAGATGTTATCTATTATCCCACAGTGATGAAAGATTCGAAAGGAAATCTCCAAGATGTATATGGTCATGTTACTTTGGATTTGAAGGTGGACTCGACTCGCACCAAAGAAAAGTTCCATGTGATCAAAGAAGATGAGGAGCATGATATGATTTTGGGGCGTCCCTGGCTCCATGGGAAGAGATTTGTGCCTACAATCTCACCAGTAATCATCAAGGGTCAAGAGTTCATGTTTGACCAAGAAAGCTGCAATGTGGGAAAGCTGGAGTACAATGTGGGGTCAGAAACTCTTGTGATATTCAAAGAGGTACGTGAAAGTGATTTGAAATACTTTATTCAAAATTATTTAGTTAACGGGAATCCTATCCAATGCGTCCCTACACGAACAATGGATAATTCTCTGACATGGGGACTTGATTGCATCAAGTCTATCAAACCCTCTGAGACACCCCGTGAGGTAATCAAGGCCAAGGATGCAGAAAAGTGGGCCCGGGTAAAGCAACGGTCGTATAAGCGAAAGACACCTGAGATGTCATGGGTGCCTAAGACTTTCCAAGAAGGGGATAAGGTTATGCGATGCACTAATCGAAAATGAGCTTTTATTTCGGGGTCCACATCAAACTGGGAAGGGCCTTATGTTATATCTCGAGTCATGTCTAATGCACAATACATGATAAGTGTTATACATAAGAGGCCTGCAAACTTGGTGATCAATGGCAAATGGCTCAAGAAGATATGAAGATTCACTGAAGTTTATTTATTTCCTGTAATTTCCAATTCCTTCAAAAGAAAAGTGCAAGCAATCTCTTGCCTTTCAGCAATTTAATTCAAAATTCAAATTCAAAACCTATGAGTTCAAAATAATCAATTCCTACAAACCCTTTGTTCATAGAACCAAATAAAAGCAAAATAAAATTCTACTGAGAAAATGTTTTGCTCCTGAAACCCTTCAGAAACAACCATCTAGTGAAGACTTTGCTCCTTCCTCAGCTGCTTTCTTTATTTGAGCAATATCAGCAGTTTTCTTCTTTAAATCTTCGCTCAACTTACGAAGTTCTTCAGCTCTAGCAGCATAATTTCTCTCTTCCTGATTCACCAACTCATGGGTGAAATTACCAACAGCAGCACGCCTTGTTCGGACATATTTGATTCTCGCCTGAAACCATGATAAGTTGAGTTTGAAGATTTCCAGTGAAGTGATCAGCTCTTCTGCTTCATCTAACGCCTCATTAGTCACATCCTTCAATGGGGTGATGTCCATCTTCGAGATTAACCTCATAAGGTCATCCACAATACCTATGAGTGTACAGAAATGAATGCTCTTGCCAGCAATAATAAAGTGACTATAGTGATTCCATATCCTGTTATACAGTGGGATGTGTTCCTCTGGGACATTAAATCCTCCCACTAGCTTATGACCAGGGAGAGTCGTTTCATGGGGAGGATTATATGCCACACCGGCATAAGGATGCCTGAAGGGCCCAAGTAGTTGGAGCATCTACATCCACAATATCAATATCATAGACTTGTGTTCCACTACCGACAAACTGAAAGAAACCCAAGACAAACAGGAGTTTAATAATATGTTTCAAGCTATATGATGAAAGCTTAGCATAAGAAGATAATCGAGTTTACCTCGACAAGGGGAAGATTCTTATCAGCAACCGTGTCAAATTCTTTACTAAGGTTTTGACCATCACTGATCTTTTTGCCAACAAAGTAGCTGTCCTCATTATCCTCAGAAGGCTGCAAGAGAAAATAAGGTGAGAATAAAATACTAAATATTTTATTTCGAATTGAAAGAGTTGACAAAAGTAACCTGTGTCACGGAGGATTTGGGCCCTGTGGATTCTCCACTGTTATTCTGCTCCGTGATCACGTCAACGGATTTGCATGGTGTATTCAGAGTTGATTCATTGAGAATAGAGCTTTGACCTAAGGGGGCAAATGAAAACTCCTCGACTCCTGTAGCAGGTCCATCCTACAACAAATAAAGAAGAAACGTCATCAAAAGAAGATATTACAAAGGATTCGCGACATTTTTCAAAGAAGGAATTTTCTGACGTCTGAATTCTTACGAAGTGCGGCAGAAAACTCAAAAGTTGTACAAGTCCGTAAGGAATTTGGAAAAATTTTCTTCACAAAAGTTGTTTGTATGGGTGTTTTCTACAACGTGATAAAAAGGTCTTAATTTTTGGGGAAGTCTACTTGCCGGAATAAATTTTTGACTGAACAACGTGCAGTCTGCAATATTTTTGGAGGTTACGCCGACTTGTGGCACCTGAAATAACGGGCAAACAAGTTTGGAATTTGGATTTTCTTTTTCGAGGTGAAATCTACAGATGTCGTTTTTCTAATTTGGGGCCAATCATCAAAATCCAATGTCGGATGAAGATTTTATAGACATTCTCGCGCCATGACTCGAAACAGGAAAATCTGATGGGATTTTTACTTTTCTACTAAAAGTGAAAATGTTGCAAAGAGAATGAAGTCTTACCGTTACCCAATCCTTGATTAGCACTTAAAGGAGTCGCCATGGAGTTGTTGCTAGCTGGGGGAAATGATGCTCCACCTGGAAGACGGTTAACACCGAAAGATACAGTTTCAGTATTGGTCTCTTGTGTTGCGACGCTAACGAACTTCTGATTAGGCGGAGTTGGATGCACATTAGAGTCATGAATAAGATGTCAAGATTATCACAAGTAAAGCTTATGCGAGTACTCCAAAGTACAAGGTCATGTTTGGGCTTCCTGATTAAAGAGTCTGTGCAGGCGTGGCTAGTCCATCAACTTATGCTAACTCTGGAACACTTACGGTTCCATGCTGCGCAGGGGACTAAATGTTGATGGTGGTTTTTGGCGAGGAGGTTGCAAGAGTAATTTTGCATCAATTTTTGGCGTCTTGGAATAGCTCGAGACAAGGTATGAATTTATTTTACAATAGGGATAAGAAAGTTGGTCACCATAGCCATATTTTGATCTTTCACGATCATAGCCTAGTAGCTTGGTCCACATCCCTAGCCTACACGTAAAATACATATGCATGCGCATGTGCCTATGCACGCGCTTTAGCTTATGCATACGCCTGTGCCTATGCACGTGCCTTAGCCTATTCATGCGCCTATGCTCCTGCACACGTCTCATCCAACCTATGCCCATCTCGGACACATCCTAGCCATCCATCTCATCCTAAAGCTCACGTCCCCTTGCTTGCCCTAAAACTCGCGTCCCTTGCTTGCCTAGCTCGCATCCATGGATGGGTGGCCCACACGGCCATCCCATCCTAGCTCACGTCCATCCCCTTGCTTGCCTAGCTCGCATCCATGTGTGGGCCATCCCATCTTTAACTCACGCCCATCTTACCTTGCGTCCCTAGCTTGGTCTTGGCCCCACATTTTGGCCTTGACCGTGATTCATGTCGCGGCCCCACTTTCATTGCTTGACTATGATTTAGGGCTGGTCCCACTTTCTTTGGTTGGCTATAACCTGATATCATGGTCCCACTTTATTGGCTTGGATGTAGTTTAGGCGGCCCCACTTTTAGAGCTTGGCCACGCCGAATGCGTGGCCCCACTTTTGTGGCTTGGTCGTGGTTGTTACTACGACCCCACCTCTTTCCCTCATGGCCGTGACTCTTGTCACGGCCCCACTTTTATCCCTTGGCCGTGGCTCTTGCCACGGCCCCACTTTTGTTGCTAGCGCAACTCTTCTTGTAGACCCCACTTTCATAGGTCGTCTACAAAACAATGCTATGGCCCACTTTCATAGATTGAGGGTCCCACTTATTCATCTTTGAGCTGCCTCTACTTGTGGGTCCCGCTAATCCAAGTCCTAGATGAGTATGGTCTTTATTGGATCCATGATATTCTAGTTTCCTAATCAAATTCAGAAATCTGGCAGATTACGAATTGCCTCAAAGAACGATTTTTACGGCCTAATCCGTGAAGATTCAGGAGAAACTTCCTTCATGAAAGTTGCTCATCTGTGAGTTACCCATAACATACTAAAATTTCGTAATTTTAGCGAATATAGGCTGGCCTGGGTGATTTCTGGAGTAAGTGACGTGTAAACTGTCCAGAAATCTGAATATGACGTAATGTTATGGTTCATCCCTACACATCCTATAGCTAACTTCCTAATAAGGTTATTATGCTATGTAACATAGCTTATTATCATTCATGTGTCCTATCTTTAGGCCTTGGATTGGCAATGCTTATGCATTCTTGATTGTGGCTACGCTGTGTTAGCATCACTCGCCTGTTTTCCTGATTATAGACTTGCTTCTATAAATCAGTATTACATTACTTAATCATGGCTCATAGCCGTGACTCATATTATTTTGGACATTCATATGTCTCTATTACTCAGGGAATTGGTGCATTATATGCCACAAGCCAATTTCTTATATTTATGGCATACAAAAAGTCGTATTTACTTGACTATTGCCACAGCTGAAATCCCCTCAGTCTAAATGGCGATTGCATAGCTCAATCCTTAGACTATTATCATTGGTTTAAACGGCGATTGCCCGGCTCAATCCTTAGACCAATCTTAAAAGAGATACACAAGCTTATCGCTTAAATCTCTATTTTTATTTGAAGTCCTGAGTTTACCAGTAATTGGTACGACTTGCATTTAGTCAGCTTTGACTTAACAAATATTCAATACTTAACAAATCTTACGAGAATCAAGTAAGTTACATGGGGGGATATTCTGGTTTGGCGGTCTACGACACGTGTGATTGCAACGGCTCAATCACTCATCGGGAAAGAAAGCTAAGTCGTGTGAACTTTGCTGAAAAAAGAGGATGAGAAAGTGGGTTGTTAGTCTTCCCTAATATTAGGCGCAAGACTCTTAACAACTTGTCCCACTTACTCCACACTCCCACTCTTCTACTTCTTCCACTTCTTACGAGATCAGTTGGAATTTTAATGTTATAAATAGGTCACTCGACCAGTTTGGAAAGACAGTTCAAGTTCAACAGAACAAACAGTTTAATTCAGCGCAAGTATAATCAATCTATCTCATCGATAATTGATTAACTCTTCTCATTCATCATTCGATATCTAGTGAGAACTGAATATCCATTCTTTTAGCAACTTTATTCACAACATCAGAGAAATCATAGCAATTCTCTGATCTCATCTTTCTCGGCTTCCCTCTCTTAAACCAACCCTATTTCCTCTTCTTGTAACTGAAGCAATACTCAAACGGCCATTCCTTGGTTTAGGCGAGTCTTGTTCGATCTTGACCTCTCGAATACCATTACAACTTCACATTACATCATCACACTTCACACTTTACCCCTCAGATTTTCTTTATTGTTTTACACCTAAAACATTTGGCGACCACAGTGGGAGGTCATTATCTCAGTTGTAAGAAAAGATGGTTGAAACTAGGAGGCAGAGTTCAGAGAACACAAATTCTCCAAATATCACCAGTGGTCCCACAACCTCATCTGTTATGAGTGGGGCTACAAATCCTAGAGTCAGTGGCGTCACCAGCTCTGCTGGCCCCACAACCCAAAACGTGAATCACATCACGTCTCAAAGCCCTAATTTTGTGGTTACCTCACCTCATGTGGGGTCCACCTCATCCCCTTCCTTCATGGACGCCCATCCTCATGTTGTGGGGTCCACTGCGTCTCTATCCCCTGCTATCACGCCTACCCTATCTCATGTTTTGGGGACCACCACTACTACCACCTCTCCAATTCCTTACACTCCTATCTCAAGCCGCACATAAGCTTTTCTCTTTGGGCCCCACACTGGAGAAACAAGGAGTACTGAAGATTCCCCTGGCATGGCGGATCTCATAAAGACTCAACAAGATCTAGCCCTAAGTCAGAACAACATGGTGAAGACCCAATTAGAGTTGCTAACTTGTTTGAGGACTCTCTCAGAAAAATTGACGCCACCAACAAATCTAGGGCTAACACGTGTAGGGCCCCCTGTCAACATCAACAGGGTGGGTCCCTCTCAAATTCACGTCATCCCAGATGATCAAGATATCCATGTCCACACCACACGTGGAGCAAGAACAAGTTCTCAGCATAACTTTGTCACTCGTGAAGATTTACAGAATCTCCTACAAGCCCAGAGCGTGGAAAATTCAGATTTGTTTCATCGTCATCAACCTCCATATCCAATTGAAGTTCAACGTGAATCTCTTCATGAAGAATATGTCACACCTTCATTCTCAATGTATAATGGTATTGGAAATGCTCGAGAACACATATCTCGTTTCCTAGAATCGTTGGGAGTGTATGAAAGAAACCAATCTGTATGTCTCAAAGAATTATCGAAATCTCTGACATGAAAGGCATACACTTGGTATAATAATCTAGCTCGCAATAATATTCTCAGCTGGAGCCAGATGGTTAATGCTTTCCTCAAGAAATATTTCTTTGTGTCTGAGCAACTCACTCTCTCCGATTTGGGGAGACTCTATCAGAGAAACAATGAACATCCAGATGATTATGTGACGAGGTTCAGAACTCGTGCAGTGGATTGCAATGATCCAAACGTGACAGAGTTGCAGTTGGCGGAGCTTTGCATCAATGGAATGATACCAGTATATCGAGCCTTATTGGAGAATATGGAGATTAATAATTTCACCAAGCTCCATAAATCTGCCAAACGATCTGCTACTACTGTGCCTGCATTACTAGAAAGGCCCAGACCTGTGAAGGTTGAAGAAAGTCGTGGTGAGACACGTGCCAGCAAACGACTCGTCAACAAGCAATATAGCTCTCTTCCTTCAGTTCATGCCGTCACTGAAGGTGTTAAGAAAAAAGGCGCCTATTCCTGAGGCCCCACAACAAAAACGTGCAGCCCCAACACAATCTCAGGCTCATGCGCGGGTCCCAACTAATACTCCTGCACCAAAAGCACCACGACAACAGAGGGAATTTCCTAAAATTCCTGATTTTCCTTATACAATGGATGAAGTGATAGAGCTCCTGGAAGCGTGGATTCAAGATGGTGCTATCAAGTTACCTCCTGTACGGAGATAGCTTACAATACAAGAAATGACTGATCCCAAATATTGTCATTTTCATAGATTCGTCAATCGTCCCACCAGCGAGTGCCATCGACTCAAGCAAATATTCAATGAAAAGATTGAGTCAGGGGTGTTGAACTTGGGGACTGAGGGTGTGCATAAGAATCCACTCCCTCGACATCAACCTCAATGTCAACATCAACCCAACATTCGAAATTTCACTATCTCCGGGGAATCTGTCAAGCAAACTGCTAATTATTTGATGGAGAATTTATGCGAGCTCTTGCATTTTTCCAAGCACCAGCGAAGAAACATTTTCGCCGCCTTCAACTGGATTGCTAGCGGTAAAGAAATAC
>JAJJMA010250787.1:0-10254 GCA_023529015.1 Papaver nudicaule
CTATTCAGTTGTGATGAAGATTTACGTTCCCAAATAATAGAATTGGAATTGAAGACTAATAATGGTTCAATGGTTTTCCTGAATAATCCAAAGAGTTGTTTTAACCATTCCATGATGTTTATCGTAACCGAAAATGTGAATTCATTACAGAAGGCATAATTTGTGGGAATATATGGATGTTGTGAATCTTCTCATTGTCGAATCGTTGGATAATGAAAGACCAAAAATTACTAGTCCACAACTTCATAATGAAATTACTGTCAATGAAGAATAAATTGTTGACAACCACAAGAATCATCTTATTAAAGGTCTTTTACAGATCACAAGAAAGTTATTCATTATGTTTCAGTGGTTGGTTTACCAGAATTTGATTTTTGATTTATAAGCTATTGCGAGTAGTAATTTTGATTAATGAATTGATGTTGTGAGAGTTGAAATCAATTGTGGAATGTCAAGTTTGGTATTTTGTTTAAATTGCTGGAAAGACACAAATCAGTTGTGTGTAAGTGGGTCTTTAAAACTTAGCACGATTGTATTAGCAATGTTAAACAATATAAAGCTATACTTGTAACCAAAGATTTTACTCAGAATTGAGGCATTAAATATACATAGGTTTTCTCTCTTGTGTCAAAGAAAGACTTATTCAAAATTATCATAGCAGTGTGAGTAGCTCAGTATAATTTAAGAGTCAAAGGTAGTCTTCAAACTTAAGAAATCGGTGTATAATATTATGGAAACCTCCCAAATTGTGTATTTAAAATTCAACAGAACCATATATGTTTTCGGTTTTGGATGAAATTATAGTAGTTCCATGCATATACCTCAAGATCAGTGGGAGAAGTTTATACTCTTGTTTTGTATGTTAAGACATACTACTTTCGAGTAGTGATCTTGGCAATATGCATATCTCTATAATTTTTGAAATAAAGGATATTGATGAAGTTTACTATGTGATAGTCACATATCATGTAAATTACTTAAGCTGTCATATTAAGCGTTTATCGAGTATTCGAATAATTTGAGATAACAACATATTTAACAAATTTTGGCTTCACATTGGAAAGAAGGTATAAATCTAATCTTCATTACGTCTTAATTCTGAAATGGAACATGAATTAAGTTGTTGATATGTCAGCTGAAGCCGAATAAATCAAGGAACAAATTATGGCAAAGCTATCAAGAAATTTGAGATACTAATTAATGTTAAATTATGTCTTACAATTAGTTAGTCAACCCAATTAGAGTTGGTTGGGTTTTCAAACTTCAATTTTATTTGGATGTGCGGACTTCATTTAGAAAGTATTCATTGATGCTACATCTGCAATTGATTTTGAATATGTATGACTGTGAAACTTAAAGATTTAGGTTTGTCTCTACACTGCTGAAATTTATTTGTCTTAGTTTCGCAACATTAAAGCACTATACGAATACACAAGGAACAAAACACATGAACCTTAAGTATTCATACGTAAATCAAGAAATTCAGAAACAAGTATTGTTCATTTATTGTTAAGCATAATTATTTCTGGAAATGCACTTATGGAACAATTACCTTTTAAGAACTCTTATGAAAAGATGGATATCTTAGGTCTGTGGAAGCAATTGATTATCTGAATCAGCTATTATGTGGTTAATTTTCGAACATTTGTTGAGATCTTAATTATTGATGTAACTCTGAATTTAGTTTTGTCTCCATGTTTAGTATACACTTATGTGAATGGATGAATGTTAACAGAAATCGTCTTTTTCGAAGACATCACTGGACCATGACGATACTCCTACTTAAGGCCTAGTTGAGTAAGTTATTCGTGTTGTGGTACATGGAAGGGAACACATTGATAACAGGACAATGTGTAACCGCTATGATCTGCACGAGTAGTTTGTCTGATCAAGGTACTACGTTAACCATTATATTTTGTTTAGCAATTACGCGCGCCTTATGTTTTCTATAATTAGACATTAAATAGATTATCACATGGACCAGTGGGAGAATGTAAGATAATTTCTTCATGGGTAGAAATATCTCTTGGGCCCATGTGAACAATCTAGTCTAATCTAGAAGTTTCTAAGCCTGTTCGGTTTCTACAAGAAATTATGTCCTAATTATCTCTTCCTTGATGGACGGTCGAGATCTAATGACTATTACTAAAATCCTAGGAAGATGATCCTCTCTCTACCTATAAAAGGGAATCAATACCCATCACTATTGTGTCCAAGAATTACAATTCATTATGCTCAAGGTGAAGAGAGAGAAACCATGACCTCCACAAGGTATTACTGCTACTACAATATGATTGGTGAAGTACAACGGATTAGCGGTACCAGGTATTCCGTATAAACTATTCTAGTTGAAAAAGCAGGGGTACCGAAATACAACCAACTTTTCGTTTGGGCTCGTGAGTCTTATGGTAAGATATGGACGATCTCAAAAATCAATAACAAAATCTGATAACCGGAGTGGGATTACAAGTGATCAGTCCAACTCAAGATAAATATTGGCAAATCCCCTGGATGGATTATGGACTAACTCAACGATTATTAATAACGTACTTCTTGTGTTTTATTTAATTATATAATCAGAGATTATAATGCGTCAAGTAAAGTACACAAGACACCAGAGATTTTTTTAACGAGGAAACTACGACCTGTGGAAAAACCTCGGCACCTCGTCCAGATTGAACACCACACAGTAAAACTGCCTACAAACACTAGCCTACTATAAGACTTCGGTCTGGGATGTAGCAGAGACCAACTCAAGCCCTCCAAGCGAATTGGGTACTGTCGCACTCCTTACGTCTCTCGATTGACCCACAGATTGTCACACACTTGATTCCCCTAGGTAACGTCCGTTACAGGCCTAGGAGTTGCTTTAACCGCTGTTAAAGGCTTGTGTCAACAATACCGGCTTTGCAACCTTAATTATTGACTGTATGTTTGAATTGTCCTCTTCAGTTCGACATACACAAAGTGACTTCCTTCAGATTGCTCCAGGTCATACGGAAATCTACTTACAAGCGGGGGCTGACAAGTAAACCGAGTAAACTATGCCCAACCTTTCTCTACCTCAGTTATAAAAAGAATCACTTAAGAAACTTATACAACTAGAGCTAACTAGGTCTTACAACACCGAGTGCAGCCGTGCGTTTCTTCCTTCAACTTATGTAACGTATCAGTTCTTGAATAGCCTTATTGTAGAAGAGAAGGACCGTAGAATAGACAAGAACATGATCAGGTTACCAAGGTTACAGGTTAATCTGATAACAACCACAGAGGTACGTTATCGCCTACCCGTGCTTCCCAACTCTCAATAGAAGTCTCTATAGTCGTTAGGTGTATTCCACAGAGGAACTGCTACCTAATAGAGGATGATTATGCCACAAAAAGCTTACACAGAAGTGCAAAGAGTTTTACGATCAATTCCACAGAGAAACTTCACGTATGCTTGATGCTTGTGGTTTTCGTCCTTTAACCCTCTATTTATATCACTCAATAAGATAGGTTGCTTAGGAATACAACAACTAGTTTCTTAACCTACAAGTTAGCAAGTGCCCGTGTAAACGAACTCGTTACATAGCTTGCACACAAAGAAACCCTAGATTTATCTTAATTGGAAATCTTTAAACATTTATCTGCCAAGTGTTTTGTTAGCTCAAAAACACTTCAAGATAGAGATCCAACAGACCATAGATAATCTTTATCTTATTGACACATTGAGATTCGTTAGATGATCCATAGAAGATATTCTGATAAGCACAAGTCAAACTAATAAATAAAGGAGTTAGAAGTTTCACCCGCGTGAAATCCCAGAGGAATATCCACGTGGACGGTTCAGGAACCATCCAATCTGAATTCCGGCCAAATTCATCGAATATGTGGTTCACGTACATGTACGTGTACAAATTGATGTTTTGGAACTCAGGAGTGAAATCCGAAGTCACTGTTTACGAACCGGTTCGTGAACCGTCGTTGTTCAGAATTAGGGTTTAACTGGATCCGCTGGAAGTTCTGGGCTGGGCCAGTACTTAGACGTGTTATTACGCCCTCAGCTATAATCCACTGGACTCTGCTCTAGAGTACTCCTTTAGATTCATCCGTTTCCTACATGTGATTTGCAAGTAAAGCATTGCACTGGAAAGGGTATCGAATCTATCTCACGCATCTTGTAACCTTAGTATTGTGGGAACAAATACTAACATAACTCATGGTTTTGTAGACAATATGCAAAATCTCAATCGTTATAACTACTAAAGTAGCCGACTATTTCGTAAGATAGAATAAGTAGAATATAAGAATTTTCATAAAAGTCATAACCCCTAGTAACCTTTTGTCGATGAATAATATTCGATGTCTTCTTTATATGCACTGTCTTCGTCTTCAAGGTCTCTACTACTTTGTCTATATCCCAATTCCGAAATCTAAACTCCAGTAGGCTAAATCAAGAATTGTGTTTTGACACTTAAAACTGACAACCAGCTTGACATACCAATGCTAGTGGGTTTGACCGGACAATGCCCTAACAATCTCTCCCTTTGTCAATTTTAGTGACAAAACCAATTTACATATGGATTCAAAAGATATACAATAAAGATCTAATCCAAATGTATATTGATTTCTTGAATTCTTCAACTTCTTCTTTGAGTCTTGATGTGTTCGTTTAACTCCTGTTGAAAAATTCGTAGACAACACCACAACATATCTAGCTCAAACAACCACAAAGGTACGCTCGAGCTTACATGGGTTAATATGTTGATCCCACATGTTGTTTGTGCAAAGAGTAAGAATCAGAGTAACTTTAAAGTCTGTGTACCAAAACTTATAAAGTAATTCTACTCAATCTTGATACGAAGCTCCCCCTTAATCTTTATACCTCTTTTTTCCAGATTGGTATGAAGCCCAATATTTACTCCCCCTTACTTAATACTTTCGAGAAAGTACATATGTAAGCAATACGGTGTTCTCTCCCTATGGTTATGAACCACAAGAACAAGAAACCATATGTATTCTCCCCCTATTTGTCACAAAAATATGACAAACTAGTTGAGACTTAGGGTTTCGAGCCTATAGAGATAGTCAAGTCAAGGATGTACTCGCATATCAACTTTAAGATGACATAATTAGGAAATCAGAACGAGGATTTCGAAGTTGATTCATCTTTGGAGAAATATAGATACACTTTTCTCCTAATATTCCACATCCACGCTCCCCAAAAAGATTTGTTATTAAGCACAAGCTCATTTAAGAACTCTCCCCCATGTGGTGTTATTCAATAAAGAAAACATATTCCTTTACAAGTAAAGACATGTACAAATATTTACTTCTTTTTGGAGAAGAAGTTTCATTCTAGTTTGTCTCTGCCTAACAAATTAGATACTCTTGTTTCTAATGAACAAGAAAGACACCAATAGATTGTCGAAGGTGTTGAAAAGTTCGTGTATCTAATGGTTATGTGAGTATATCAGCAAGTTGTCGTTCTAACGGCACATGTTCAAGTATAACAATCTTGTCCTCTAGAGATTTGTTATGAAGCGATACCGGATATCAATGTGTTTAGTCCTAGAATATTCTACTTGATTTTCACTAATGCGTATAGCACTAGTATTATCACAGTAGATATTCATATTCCCTACCTTGATATTGTAATCTGCGAGCATCTGTTTCATCCATAGCAGTTGAGTGCAGCATGAACCGGCTGCTATGTATTCTGCCTCGCATGTGGATAGAGACTGTGAGTTTTGTTTCTTGTTGTGCCATGCTACAAGATTTAACCCAACGAAAAAGCATCCACCCGAAGTGTTTTTTCTGTCGTCTCTGCTACCAGCCCAATATGCATCAGAGTATGCTGCAAGATTGGTGTTGGTGTCAAAGGTATATGTGAGTCCAAATCCCACTGTTCTTTTGACATATCGTAGAATCCTTTTAACAACATTGAGATGTGATATTCGGGGATCAACTTGATATCTCGCACAACACCCAACACTATATGCAATGTCGGGTGTTGTTGGTGTCAAGTACAAAAGGCTTCCAATCATAGATTTGTAAAGTTTTTGATCCACCTTTTCACTTTGCAGATCCTTACTGATCTTGTCAGTAGTTTCCATAGGTGTTGGTTTTGCTGATGCACTACTCAGACCAAACTTTGAAACCAATTCCTTGGCGTATTGCTGCTGAGATATGTAGATCCACTTTCGTGTTGCTAAACTTGTATTCCAAGAAAGAATTTTAGTTCCCCTACATTACTAGAATTCTTTACTCAATGAGTTTTGGAATTCCTTGGTAAGTTTTTTAGATGTGGAGCCGAATATTATGTCATCAACATAGATTTAAGCAATCACACTATCTTTACCTTACCATTTTATAAACAGGGTTTTGTCGGCACCTCCTCTGATAAATCCTTTCCCCAACAAGGAGGCTGTCAACCTCTCAAACCAAGCCCGAGGAGTTTGTTTTAATCCGTATAGTGCTTTGTTTAGCCGATACACTTTGTTTGGATTAGTTGGGTCCTCAAAACCCTTTTGGTTGAGCAACAAAGACTTTTTTCTTCAAATCACCATTAAGAAATGCTGATTTGATGTCCATCTGATAAAGTTTTATCTTCAGATGACATGCATGAGCAAGTAAAAGTCTTATGGATTCAAGTCTTGCTACAGGAGCAAAAGTCTCGTCAAAGTCAATCCCTTCAATTCGAGAGAAACTTGAGCTAGCTTTGTTTCTTACAACAGTGCCAAACTCATCAGACTTGTTCTTGAAAATCCATTTTGTACCAACAACATTAATGTTTGGTGGCCGATCAACAAGTTTCCAAACATTTTGCCGTTCAAATTCACTAAGCTCTTCTTGCATATCATTAATCCATGCAGAATCCTGTAGTGCTTCATCAACATTCCTTGGTTCAACATTAGACAGGTAACAAGCATAATGACAGATATTTTGTGCTTATTGCCTAGCACTTTTGTGGTGAATGTTTCTCCAATAATTTCGTCAGGTACGTGACTACGACAGACCCATAAAGGTTTCACAGTCGGAACTACACCAGTAGTGGACGGTTCGTGAACCGTTGGCCCTTTTTCTACTGTTTCAATCAGCGGTAGTTTGCTGGGGCTATGTTATTCTGACGAAATCCAGTTATGTCATCAATGATAACATTTGCAGATTCCATCATAACTTGAGTTCTTATGTTAAAAACTCGAAACCCTCGACTGTCAGATGCATATCCTAGAAAAATTCCCTCAACGCTTTTTGAGTCAAATTTTTCCTCTTTGTTCTTTGTCTTTAAGGATATAACATCTGCTTCCAAAGACACGGAAATAACCCAAATTGGGTTTCTTACCGTACCAAAGCTCATATGGTGTATTCAAGGTAAATGACCTTAAGTATACACGATTGACGAGATAGCATGCTGTGAATACTGCTTCACCCCAAAATTTCAAGGGTAAATCTCTGTTATGAAGCATAACCCGAGAAATTTCTTGAATATTTCTATTATTTCTTTCAGCCACGCCATTAGCCTGAGGTATGATAGGTGCTGAATATTGTTGAATTATACCCAGTGAGTCACAGGACTCAAATACCTTAGTGTTTTTGAATTCTGTGCCACGGTCACTCCTGATTTTCTTAACTGTGCGACCTTGCTCATGCTGGATTCTATTCACAATGATCTTAAACTCTTCTAGGGTATCATTCTTGTGCTTGAGAAATGCTACCCAGGTGAATCTAGTGTATTCCTCGACCATTACCAGGGCATATTTATTCCCACCAACAGAGACTTGTTGGATATGACCAAAGAGATCCATATGAGTTAGTTCAAGTGGAGCTTTGGTTGCTATACCGGTAGACACTTTATGCGGAACTCTTATTTGTTTACCCTTTTGACAGGCACCACATATACCATCAACGTTGGCTTGGATCTTGGGGACACCTCTAACAAGTTCCTTGTTAATTAACTTCCCCAATAAACGATAGTTGATATGACCAAATCGTTCGTGCCAAAGATGGGTAGATTCATCCTTAGTCAGGTTGCAACAAAAATCGGACTTAATATCAAGTAGATAACAATTGTTCGACCCACGAATTCCACGAAATATGGTATTGCCAGATTTATTATCTTCAATGGCACATTTCTTTTCCTCGAAAACAACCTTGTGGCCTTTGTCACAGATTTAACTAATAGAGAGAAGATTTGTTGTCATGCCTTCAACATAGACAACATCATGGATCTCGGGAATACCTGGAAGTTTAATAGTTCCTTTCTTACTGATAAAGCAACAACTTCCATCGCCAAAGGTTACAGGACCACCTTTGTAATTATAAACGTTCACGAACTAAGATAAATCCCCTGTTATGTGCCTACTACATCCACTATCAAGGAACCATTGAAAAAGGGATGTAGATTTCAGAGCAACTGCTCCCAAAGCACATTCACGAGTTCCCTCAATATGAGGTATTTCTGGATTCCTTACATGCTTTCTTAACTCAATAAAGAGTTTATGAGCATTTTTATGCAAGTCTTTCAGTTCTTGGAGTTTTGTTCTGAAGGAGCTGCATAAATGTTGGAAGTGACCTTTCATGCCACAAAAGGTGCAGGGGTGTTCAATATTCATGTTTTCTGAATAAGGGAGTTTGAACCCGATTCCATATCTTTCCCTTGAGTCATGCCTCCGACTAGATTCTGAATAAGGGTTTTGAATCCCTTTTGTCAACAATTGACTTGATCCGGATATACTAGGGTTAATAGTTTGTTTTTCACGGAAAATTTCATCTAGCTTATTACTGAGCATTTTCTCCTTTTCAGATAATTCATGAACTTTTTCACTTGAAATGTTTAACCCGATATAAAGCCCTTCGACTTTTCTAATTAATCTATGTTTTTCAATACAAAGAGAATTAATAAAATCGGTCCATAAATCAGACGTGTCATTTGTTAAGATTTCTCTTTCAGGTGCTGATTTTACATTCAAGTGTGGTGGTACGTTACAAGATTTTATGCTTTGCTCCATAACTCACAAGCTGCGATAAACACAAACAGTTACGCCTTTAATGTGTTTACCTGCTCTGTTACCAATTGAAAAATCAGGGGTACCGAAATACAACCAACTTTTTGTTTGGGCTCATGAGTCTTATGGTAAGATATGGACGATCTCAAAAATCAATATCCAAATCTGATAACCTGAGTGGGATTACAAGTGATCAGTCCAACGATCAAGATAAATCTTGGCAAATCCCCTGGATGGATTACGGACCAACTCAACGGTTATTAATAACGTACTTCTTGTGTTTGCTTTAATTATATAATCAGAGAATATAATGCGGAAAGTAAAGCACACAAGACACCGGAGATATTTTTAACGAGGAAACTACGACCTGTAGAAAAAACTCGGGACCTCGTCCAGATTGAACACCACACATTACAAACTGCCTACAAACAGTAGCCTACTATAAGACTTCGGTCTGGGATGTAGCAGAGACCAAATCAATCCCTCCAAGAGAATTGGCTACTGTCGCACTCCTTACGTCTCTAGATCCCCCACAGATCGTCACACACTTGATTCCCCTAGATGTACGTCTGTTACAGGCCTAGTCGTTGCTTTAACCGCTATTAAAGGCTTGTGTCAACATTACCGGCTTTGCAACCTTAATTATTGACTGTATGTTTGAACCGTCCTCTTCAGTTTGACATACACAAAGTGACTTCCTTCGGATTGCTCCAGGTCATACGGAAATCTACTTACAAGCGGGGGCTGACAAGTAAACCAATTAAACTATGCCCAACTTGTCTCTACCTCAGTTGTAAACGAAGAATCACTTAAGAAACTTATACAACTGGAGCTAACTAGGTCTTACAACACAGAGTGCAGCCGTGCGTTGCTTCCTTTCAACCTTGTGTGTAATGTATCAGTTCTTGAATGGCCTTATATCAGAAGAGAAGGACCGTAGAATAGACAAGAACGTGATCAGGTTACCAAGGTTACAGGTTACACCGATTTCAACCACTAAGGTCTCAATCTCCTACCTGTTCTTCCCAACTCTCAAGAGAAGTCTTTATAGTCGTTAGGTAATTCCCAAGAGGAACTGCTACCTTGATGGGTGTCAAACCAGCAAATTAATTCAATATGATATTTCTCACAAATACTAACAAGCAGCATGGCGGTAGTAGAGTTCGTTCCCACAGAGAGCATAGAATTGTTACTTGTTCTTCACTTCTTATGTAACCATAGGGGGTTGAGTTGATAAAGTAAATAAAGAAAAATAAAAAGAAAG
>JAJJMA010250810.1:6947-28547 GCA_023529015.1 Papaver nudicaule
CAACTGACTTGAGATAGCAACATCAGTGGGTTCAACCGAGCTATGCTCTAACACGTTCAACGATCCACTTGAATTAATATCACCTAAACACAGGTCGTTTATTGAGCCACTTGAGTCAATTCTCCCCGAGGCAGGGCGTTAAACGAGCCACTTAGACAGAATAATATATTAGTGGCACTGGTCCCCCCTAATGACATGGAACGCTAGTGCCCCTATGCACATATTCACTTGTTAGCTACACGTGAATATTCCTTGGGAACAATGTTTACTGAACCTCCTAGGGATTAAGGGCACGGTATTGAATGAACCTCCTTATTTAACAAGGAACGATGTTGAATGAACCTCCTAATTTAACAGGGAACGATGTTGAATGAACCTCCATATCTTAACAGGATACGATGTTGAAGGAACCTCATTATCTTAACAGGGCACGATATTGAATGAACCTCCTAAGGCTTGTACGCATGCTAGTCGACTTATTCAACTATTTCTTTTAAGGTTTGCTCTAGCTCTGGTTAGACGAACAACAATATCCTTATATTCACGCACTTATGGTGAACTTACAGCTGGAAACCTAATCCTAGAACAACCCATGTAAAGTCTTTCTTCATAATCATTCTCCACGGATTATCCAAAATTGCTAAGTTAATTTATCCTAGTCGTTTCGTAAGACTAACTAATTGGTTTCAAGTTTATCACCCCACAAGAATGGCTGAAGATGGACCATCGCCTGAAACTATCAATAAAGATTAAGGAACTTGCCCTTTTTAATTGGGCCCGTTTCGTAAAAAGAAATTACTTGAACTTTGCACTCAAACTAGAATGGGAGAGATAAGTTGGATTAACCGTTTTGACCACTGAATGACCATAAGACTTAGCATAAGCCCTAAATGTATTGTCTAAAGAAATATCTACATTTCTAGAAAGAAAATTCTATCGAAAGATATTGATTTTTTTTTATCGGTAAAGAATTTGGTGCTGACGAGTTTCGAATTCAGGTCACTGATATTATTACCCAACGACTTTACTACTGCATTACATGACATCAGCAATTGATATGTATATATAATTTGGTCTGACGAGTTTCGAACTCAGGTCACTGGTATCATCACCCAGTGACTTTACCAGTGTACTATAGTGACGTCGTTTTTTTTAAGCCAAACTAATTTTATTCAACTTAAATGAGATTAATATCACTTTTAAAAGTTATTCCAAATTAATCCGGAATTAAGAGTGAATTGTGGATGCGCCAAATCTGTTATAGATTGTGAATGGTGATGTCTGTTTGTGAAGATAGGGTTTGGGATCTGTTGCAAATAAGAGATCAGAGCACATCTTCTTTACCAGAAACCATATACCAGCATATCAAAGCATCAACATCCTTAGCATCGACTTCATCTCTGGATCAGATATGTTTCTGTTCTACCTTCCAGAAATGATTTAGAAATAACTTTACTTGTTTTATTAGTACTTATCTATGTAATCAGTACTAGTTGTAGGACTTTAGTGCTAGATTTGATTTTTTCCTTTTTGGATCTTGTGATCCTTTCTTTAGCTTTGATTTTACGGGTTATTGTCTGCTATCTGGTTGATGTTTGTCGCAAGTTTGGCTATGATCTGCTTAGGGTGGTTTATTACCCATTTTTGTTGAAGAAATTTTCCGGCAGGTAAAGAAATTCCGACGTTTTTCCCGAGGAACTTTCCCTTTACCGGCTACTAAAATCTCAGATCAAGGGTGTTCTTTTGACGTCTCTCCTTTTGGAGGAGAGTATCTACAAATGGGTTCTATTAAAAACAAGTTCGACCGAGTTGTGGATCAAGCACCATCGATCAAACGCTCCCCCATGTATGCGGGTGTTACTATGGTTAATGTTACGTTCACGGTTACTGCTACTGGATTCTGGTTATCGGATTCTCTGTGAAGTCAATAATCACATAGCGTTATATGTTTTTGTTATTGTGTTTTTTTTTTTAACTTTCGGGACTGGTCCCTGTTTTCTTATTTAAAAAAATGAATGGTAATAACTAGTTCCCCAAGTTCGTTTGGAATTATTAAAATCCAAAAGATAAATTATACAAGTCAAAAAATAAGAATTTCCAATAAACCCTTTGATATTAAATATCCCTACAGTTCAAGCAGATCCCTACATTACTACTGAAAAATTGTGATTTGAAAGTGACCTATTGAACTCTAGATTTGGTCTTAAGTAATTCAAGTTCAACTATAAGAATTTAAATCTAAACCTTTTTTTTTGAACAATAAACATCATATCCATGAGTCATGACTTGCTAGTTTCTTAACTTCTAGTATTTGATCCTAACCTCAACCACTAACATTCTTCTTCATTGACATCAGGCTATCAAAATACAGATTTGGTCAAGCCATCAAATGCGGGATCCAGTTTAAGCATTTTGGTTTTTGTAGGCAATGAAGTGTATATTCTGTGCAAACAATGCTGCTTGGACTAAACAAAAGAACAAATCTGTACATATTTCGTCACTAAAATCCTAGCATATCAAACTAGATATTAATTCGATGGCTTTAATGCTTAAGATAAGTTTTCATTTTAAATTTATTTTCAGAATTTTTCCATACTTTTGTTTTTTTGGCTGTAGTTCTTGCGCTTGCAGATGTCATTGTAGTATATTGGTAAAGCCGTTCGGTGATGCCATCGTCGACTTGAATCGAAATTCGCCTGCATCAGAGTATCAAAACATCTATCATCTAGAATTTTGTATCAAAAGATGTACAGTAAATTGCTACCATGCCAAAATTATTCCAAAATCTCTACTTGTCATCTAGAATTTTGTATCAAAACATGTACGGTAAATTTTTATTTTATAATCATAATATATATGGTAAAAACCTTCGCCCTACTTGGAGAAATGCTCAGCCGAAATTGATCTTTATCTGCACTGGATTAATGCCTGCCCTAATGATACAAAATTGCTGCCGTGCCAAAATTATTCCAAAATCTGTAATGTTATCTAGACAAAACATGTACAGTAAGTTTATATGTTATAATCATGATGTATTTAGTAATATTTAGTACCCAAAATAGGTAAAAATGAAAAATCAAAACAACCATTTTTCTAGAATAAAAATATTTTTTCCAAATTAGCAATCACTAAATACATTGGCATAATTATGTGCAACATAAGCGGATGTCACTGTAGCACAATGGAATAGTCATTACTCATTAGATGTTAGATACCACTGAACTACAATAGTCATGTTCTAGATGTATGATACCGCTTACTCGAGTTCGAAAGTTTTTTTTTTTTTTTTTTGATTCGTCCCGGGGTCGAACCCCTGACCTCCCCCTACTGGGGAGGGTAGGTTACCACTGATCTATGCAGTGGAACCTATACTCGAGTTCGAAAGTTGCCGGCCCCAAATCCTTTACCCAGAAAAATTATGTACCATGGCATACAAGACAAAGTGAGGGTTAATCTGGTAAAATTGCATAAAGAAAAGGGAACTACTGGGGATCTGAGTAAACACAGAATTGGTCAGCTTTACTTTTCGCTTCTGGACAAAAGAAGCGGCCCTGGGTTTCTGTTCTGTTTTCACATACCTGTATGCAAGAATTCGTATGCAAATGCAGCATCCATATCCATCTATCCACTGTCTAATCTGATTCTGCCACTCGATCGATGCCTTAAGAGAGGGGCAGATTCATGATTCAGAAAAGTATGAAATGATTGGAAGACACGTGTATGATCCAGATTTGACAAGCCATCTATTGTCATTTGTCAACTTACTAGCCAGGACTTGTCAAGGCCGTTGATTGCGAAGCTGCTACAGGGCCCCCGGATCCGTCCACCAGGCTCTCCCCCGCCTGCGTGGCGCTCCCCCATTGGTCGGTGGAGCAGCAGGGGGCCCCGCCCAGGGTTTTATCAGCCAACCACAGCGCGACACGCCTGGTGGCAACCCTGTTGGTGGACGGATCCGGGGGCGTTTAGCATTTTCGCGTTGATTGCGTGGACGAAAACTCACTATTCAGAGTTTGTTAGCAGTATAGTTATTCAAAACTACATGCATTGTATTGTACCTTTACATCTGTATCGATGGAACTACTCAAAAACAGAGACCCCAATACCAAGAGACCCCCTGCCCTTGTTTGATGCAATGATCATGCAGCAGCATCATAGGCTCAATGACCATGAGCAGTACAATTTTCATAGCTTGGCTGTTTGGTTTTGTAGTAGCCATGTGATCAGAGCAACTCAGACAACAGTGATTATTAGTTAGCTAGAAAGAAATAAAAGCAGAGAAGTTTCAAGAAGATGTGCACAAAAATGGTGATGGCTATCAATCGCAAGTCATGATCAAAAACAGACAGACAGTGCAGGGACACCCATTCATATATACTTTCGGACATGATAGACATTATTTGATTGTTTGTTTGTTTTTTTCTCGTTTGCATAGCATCGAGCATTGAAAGGAACGCAACCCTAGATGAAGGGCAATAAGACATGCATCTAATGGCGCGCGCATGACAGAGCAGCAATTTGCAAAAGTGCAAAACAAGTCCCATTTTTGTGACGATGATTATGGTGCATCAGATTACAGTATAGCTGTAGAATCCGCGTTCAATCAACTATATGGAGGGAGATTTGTTGGTTCATGTCGTGTCTGTATTAGATGCGGAGTCAGGTTGGTTTTCGGATGAGTTTTTTCGGGATAGAAATAAGGCCAGGTGTTTGCTGATTTAATGAGAGTGGGGTTTTGAGTTCTGCTAAAACTGAAACATTTGCATGTGAATTCATAGTATTTATTAGATATAAGTTCTTGCGTGGGAAGGAATTTAGGAAATATTGTTTTCCTTTTCCGAAGAGAATTTAAGACCCTTTCTTCTTTTTCCTAAAAAAAAAAAAAAAAAAGTAAATTTGGAGAATAAATAAAATGGAAGAGAAAAAATAGTGACTCTAGGTGCTATAAAAAGAAGGTTAGATTGGGTCTCACCACATTTGTGGGGCTTAAAATAAATCACAGTCGGCATATCAATATTTTGCTTAACCCAGCCGACTAGGATTTTTTTTAGCCCTCACAAATAGGGTGAGGACCCAATTGGATGTTCCTATAAAAGAAGGGATAGTGCAAGATTTCATACATTACAAAAGGTATTTAGATTTTCGAAACCATTTTGTGATTGAGAGGTTTGAAACAAGACTTACACGGCTGTTAGAGGAGGTTGTCAATTTTCTAAAAATTATACATCTATACCAAAATTTCTATACCGTATGTCTCTGGAAAAATAAGTGTAACATTTTTTTCCCCAAAAAATAGGCAATGTCAGATAAAATATTTATATCATTCGATTGATGAACGTGTTGGGAAATTGGCACCCCTAGCGCAACGGAATACAGCATCACAAGGGTTGTTGGTGTTTTGAACCATACACATAGAAATTATAATAATGACAGAAGATAAACAAGCACACAACCACAACACAATATATACGTGGTTCACATTTGCAGACTGCTCCACGGCCAACACTACCAGAGAAACTTTATTATATCAAGATCATTACATGCTCTTTACACAACTCCCACGAGAAGACCCAAACCGAAGAGTTACCAAGACATACCTGAGACACCATTGAGAAACCTTAGAAATCAATTCTCTAAACCATTCTTCAAACCCGCCTGATATCTTTTCTTCTACACCTTCTTCTCAGTTGCCAGTAACAGAGGAGAAACATGGATACACTCTAGAAAACCCGGTTTAGGGCACATCCCTAAACCTTAACCCTAGAACACCAAAGCCCTCTCTACAAGTTTTCTCTCACACCGATATTGACCTTCACGGTAGCACCCGACCTTCCCTAACAAAGAGACCAAAAACTTAAGCACAAGACTTTACCATTTTTCTAGGTTGAATATCTCTACACCCACAATTCTAGTCCTATATATAGAGAACATTAACTTGGCCACAAATTATATCGCCCTTTCCTAATTCACTCCTAATTATATTAGGTAACGGAACTTTACAAGGAAACATGCCAAAACAGGAAGCCCATGAATTTTCCTAACAATCTCCACCTCGGATCATGCTTCCCAAAGCATGAGACGATCACATGAAATCACATCCATCTTCCAAGAGTTGTTCTCCATATCTATACACCCGTAGAATTACTTCAAAGCTCACATCCAAACTTCCATCTTCGTAGAATCGTCTCTTCGACCAAAACACCATGACGTTGTGAAAATGTTCAAACCAACTTCTTCTCCAATAAGACATGTGAAATTCCACATTTCACATACACCATGAAAATTTTCAATCACCGTTAATGAATCCTTGCACAGACTCAACCATTGATCACCAAGAGAACCATCCAGAAGAATAATCGTTAGATCCACCTAACAAGAAAGCTAACAACATATTGAACTCTAACCCAGAAAGGAAGAATTAACTTCAACATCATACTCCAACACATGTCAAGATTACGTATATCTGAAACAAACCATCAGACATCTCCAATGTGATTAACTGGCTTTAATCCTTTAGCGATTCCCAAAGTCATCACCAATCTGACATACTTTTTACCACCATCACACCCAATATACTCGCTAAAAATATATACCGTGAACGCCCATATTACTGTAGTATACATGCTTCCGAGATCAGGCACATTCTTGATATTACGTGCAAGCCATCAAGAACACTATAACATATATTTAAGAAAATAAATATATGGCATCTCGTGCATAACTTCGAAGCGTTTCCGGACTTTCTTCTACATGAGAACTCACATCTCCATCCTTTCTTCAAACTTTGTAACTTATTCTTTATAGTGTATGGCTACTAACACTCTTCAAGAAGTATGTATGTATTCCACCTCACTCAGCCTTATTGTGCATCCCATACTACATCATATATCTAAGCGAAGAACATACACTTATTCCAAAGTTGAACCTACGATTTGTATATCACATCACAAATTCCATCTTTGTGCAAACACCGGTTGAAACATTATATTCAAACATATATCTTCACCCGAACAATAAACCGTCATTCGATCCCAGATTTAATCACACCCGCTCGTCCAACAACTCTGATACCAATTGTTGGGGAAATTGGCACCCCTAGCGAGCAGAATACAGGATCACAAGGGATGTTGGTGATTTGAAAACCATACACGTAGAAATTATAATGATGACAAGATTAACAAGCACACAACCACAACACAATATATACGTGGTTCACGTTTGCAGGCTACTCCACGACCAACACCACCAGAGAAACTTTATTATATCAAGATCATTACATGCTCTTTACACAACTCCCACGAGAAGACCCAAAACGAAGAGTTACCAATAAGACATACCTGAGACACCTTGAGAAACCTTAGAAATCAACTATCTAAACCATTCTTCAAACCCGCTTGATATCTTCTCTTCTACACCTTCTTCATAGTTGCTAGTAATAGAGGAGAAACATGGATACACTCTAGAAAACCCGGTTTAGGGCAAAGCCCTAAATCTTAATTAACCCTAGAACACCAAAACCCTCTCTACAAGTTTTCTCTCACCGATATTGACCTTCATGGTAGCACTCGACCTTCCCTATCAAAGAGGCCAAAAACCTAAGCACAAGGCTTTACCACTCTTCTAGGTTGAATATCTCTACACCAACAATTCTAGTCCTATAACATAAACTTGGCCACCAAGTATATCACCCTTTCCTAATTCACTCCTAACTATATTAGGTAACCGAACTTAACAAGGAAACATGCCAAAACAGGAAGCCCATGGATTTTCCTAACAGAACGTGCAAGTAAGTCGGTAACCTCATTACGATAATAAAGCTACAATAACTTTTCATCAAGTAGAAAAATTCTAGTAAAAAGTTCTTTGAGGAACTCTAATCTTTTATTCGCCAATGTAAGGTTAAAATCTAAATAATCTATGTAATTCACAACTTAGATCAGTCGATGTGCATAAATATGGTCCAGAATATATTTCTGGATTTTTCATCGATGGGTATAAATTGCTCGACGACGTTGAGCGTAAATTCACCGGCTTTAACCGTTCAATTATACAATTACAACTATATATGGTACGTGATGAATCTGGGACGACAAAAGATATAATTGAATTATGTACGAAAATATCCAACTGAAAATCTGATTGGGAAAAATGCCAAATAATGCAATTCCTCCTTCCAAAACTGAAACTAGTTAGCAGCTTTCCTGACATCAATTAAAGTGGAGAAAAATACAAGAATCAAAATCAAAACAATAACAAGAAATGAATAAAAGAAAAGAAAAAGCCAATGATCAGCAATTTACCTGCAAGCTTTTTCCGCTGATTTGATTTTTTGACAATTTTCCATAAATCCACACTTCTTTTAAGTTGATTGCATGATCTTTGCTTTGTCCTTTTTATGATTTTTTAACCGAGAAAAATATATAAATCAAATCTTCTTAGAGGCGCTCAATTTAATGGTTAGTGCAAGTACATGATAATATCATATCATCAAATCATCAGTTAAAAGGGAAATCAATCGGGTCATAGATTAGATTTTATGGCCTGATATGTAAACTTTAATCAAGTTAAATTTTGACTAAGTGGCAAAAATCAGAATGCTTGTTTAGCCACAGTAAAAGACCATCATTTGGCCGATAAAAAAGATGTCTTTCTTTTCACTGATAAAGAAGAAAAGGGACTTTGTTCTTCATTTTACTTTCATTCTTGCTACTGCTTTGTTGCTATCATGGCTTAGATGTCCGCAACTCAGCATCTGTTGTACAACAGAAAACGAAAAAACAGTTTACTTTCCTCGTGGAAAGAAGGTTTTAGCCAAACATATTACAAACGAAAATTCTAGATAGGCTGTTGGTGCGCAAAATCCTCCATTTAGATTTAACATGTGGACATATAAACGGGTGACACTGAATTGAGACAAGATCTAATATTAATATTAACGGTTCAATATGAAATTTTCTCAAACATTTATATGCATTATAAATTTACAATTTAAAACTATATCTACCAAACTTGCTTAGTTATAGATTTCTTGTATCAACACACATTATTTCGAGTGCAAATTTGTGCACCCTTATAGATATAAGGGTGCACGTTCCTCCAACTCCTATTGGGCCACGTCGCCTCTTTTTCCACTTCGGTTTTCACTTTTACATTTTTTATATTTTATATTTTATTTTTTAATTCAATGAATATATTTTATTTTTTTGTTTTTATTTTCACATTCATTCCATTTTCATCTCTACGGGGTTTCCTGAGAAGAAAAAGAAGAAGAGATCGATGGGTTTTGCAGGATTTCATGAAATTTATTTATATGTTTTAGATTGGTATATTGTACTTGGTATAACAGTTGCTATTGAAACTAAAAGAAGCAAATAGAAAAATTGATTATTCATCCAACTTTACAGTTGAAGAAGATCAGAGGGATTTCTGGTTTTCCTCTTGACGCCATAGAAGAGTTTATTGGCTTCGTTCCGCAGCGGATTCAAATCATTTGATAGATATGGAGATCTCAATTATTTGGTGAAAGTTATGAGCAAAATCAGATTGATAAATTTTAAATACGAATGAATCACTTTATCTGTGTACGACGGCTCCATTGAATGAGAATGCGGTAAAGCTTTTGAAGCAGAGAATCCGTGATCTGTACCAAGTGAAAATGGGATCAAGATTCAATGGACAGGTTACGCAGTCGGGTATGCACCACCTTAATGTAATGACGATTACATCATCAATCATTTGCAGTATCAAACGTGATCCTGAGGCAATGAAAAAACTCATGATGTATGCCAATATCGATCCAATAAACTGTCCTGTTGATCTTGAGAAGTCTCAGATAATCAGGGAGCAAGAGCAAATCTCATTTACTTATATATTATGGCCATTTAAAACTACACAATTTTTTTTTATGAATTGGATCTGTTTTTGGTTTAGGAAATAAAAGAGAAGAGAGAAAGAAGAGAGAACAAAAAAGTAATTCATACAATAAGAAAATAAAAAAAAGAAAATCGGAAACAAAAAGTGGTGAGGAGGTGGAATAGGTGGCCCAATAGGGGTTGGAGGAACGTGCACCCTTATATATGTAAGGGTGCACAAATTTTCACTACATTATTTCTAAACCGCGTAAGATTTTTTTGCCCTAATTTGAAAAACAACATAGCTTAAGATAAAATCGGAAGATTTCACTTCCCTCGTAGCAACGTTTTGTATTGATCAGGGATGTTAGAAATGAAACCTTCCACAAATAGCAGGCTTATCAGATTATGCATGCCTCTAGTTAGAAAACCTTTCGACTCAAGCAACATAGCTGCTTATAATCAATTAATTGATCAGATTTTTTTTTTCTTTTCTTTTTTAAAGATATAAATTCTACGATATATATCAATAAATTTCAGCTAAATGATCATCGTTAAACGTCTTAGGAACAATATAATTGTTGCTAATATATATATATATATATATATATATATATATATATATATATATATATATATATATATATATATATTTGCTATAAGGACTAGCGACCGACAAATGATACATTTTCTTATCACTATAAGGACCCTTCCCTTTGGTCATCGTCTAATCGTCCAATAACTAATTATTCTGATTAAAAAAATATTTTAGTTTTTTTTTTATTTTTATGAAAGACAGACAAATTTATTTAGATTAAACAGAGTTTGCATTACAAGGTACATTCCTAGGGAGGTCAAGTCCCACTTTGTCATGTAAAATAAACTGATATAAAAAATGTGGAGACATAGAGTCCCATACATGCACTCCAGGTGTTGTTGGATTCTGTAGCATTCTGAGAACCGCATGATTAGCCAGAGCATCTGCCGTCTGATTTGCCTCTCTGTCAGCATGAGTAATTACTCTTGTTTCTTTTAGGTTACGCATAAGGCCTCTGATTTCAGAAGGCATGTCTTTGAGGTACCAAGGTGTTGCATGAGAATTATTGATTAAATGAACCAAGCTTTGTGAGTCCCCTTCAGACCAAACCTTTCGCCAATAGTATTGGTATGCCATTTTTTGCACCAAATAGAAGCGCCCAAGTTTCCACAACTATGGCTGTTGTTTGTCCAGAAGGGGCCACCATTGCCTGTAAAACATCCGCATTAGAGTTTCGGCTAATTATTCTCGCGCATGCAAGACCTGGTTGTCCTTTCGCAACTTCATCACTGTTGATTTTGATCCAGTCTGGAGGAGGGTATTTCCGAGCTACGTTGATGACATGTGTATTAGTTGCAGTTCACTGTTGTCTTGGTTGTGGAGGAAAATTGGGAAGTACTGGAGCAGAATGCAACTGTGCCCATTGAAATTCTTTTCTTAAGATGGTGGCAACCTGTGCTGTCTGGTACGGCGTAGCATGTTTCACTACGCCACAGGGACCGGTTTACAACGGATATAGACGTTGCGCCGAGTTAAAGCAACGTCTATTAGCGTTGCGAAAACGGCGTTACAAATTTTTGGTAACGTCTAATAACGTTGCTTTAATTATTTAAAGCAACGGAAGTTACGTTGCTTCTTCCCTTGCTCTTTTTTATTTAAAGCCACGTAAGATAACGTTGCAGAATTTATTTAAAGCAACGTTTTGACGTCACCACACGTCACCACTTCCGTTGCCCTTTTTGTTTTAAGCAACGTAAGTGACGTCACCACACGTCACCACTTCCGTTGCCCTTTTCTTTAGAGCAACGTTTTAGATAATTTAGGCAACGTCTATTAACGTTGCGGAATTTATAATTTAAATTAAAAAAAATAAAATTACAAAATTAATAAATTCTGTATTTGAATTAAAAAAAAATGTATTACAAATATCTATATAAATTCTGTATTCTGTATTTGAATCATACCAAAAATGTATTACAAAATCTATATAAATTTTGTATTCTGTATTGATACTGAGTATATTTTCATCCTTGCTTCGTCTTCACTGTTAAATGCAAAACACACGCAATTGTCAAAGAATCAATTCCACACCAATATCACAATTGAGAAACAAACACATGACTTTATAATACACAATCTCTCAGAAAAAGGGCCCAGAACAATGAAAATGATGTAAGCATCAAGCAAGCAATCACCTGAATTATGCGGCAAACATTGTATTGACAGTTTCCAAGTTGGACAAGTCAATTTCCATATCCATGCCATCAGTTTCTATAGCCTGAGTAGATGTAATTAGGGGACGTCAGATCAGTAAATAAATTGAAGTTCCAGCATAAATATGTTAACTTAGAAACAAAAAATTTCTTTAAGTGAATGATACAAAAGCATGACATAATGAGCATATATCACATGTCCGCAACAACAAATTCCACATAAGACCTCTAAGTTATTATTAAGCGGTGACTAGTACTACAACATTGACAGGGGATTCATAGTTCTCGCGATATTCATCCTTCCTAAGTTGGATATCACTGCTTCCGTCGCAATGTCATTTCTAAGACCACAAATATTGCAACCTGAAGATCTAGCAGGGAGGAAAACTGTAACGTAGCTTCCAATGTTGTTGAAATAAAGCATTTAATGGTTGTAAAGTTGAGAACGTACCACTTGCGGCCTGACTTTTATCATCAACAATAGAGCATGAGCCAACGCAATTAGTGTTGTCCCTATTGATGTTAAATACGATTGACCTACTTCTCGGCTTCGGTAAATTTGCATGAACTGAGTTGTTTCCTTTAGCTTGTCAGAACCTGCCTGCGAGTCCAAACCTCTTCAAAAAGCAAATCCATACAAGGCATTGGAACAAAATACAAACTCAAGAATTATGTGTACTAGGAACAACATCATTTTTCAACTAATAAAATACAAGGAAAACAGAAATCATAAAAAGAAGAAAAATCACTAACCTGATCAGGCATAGAGGCTTCTAGAACTTTAGCTTTATGTAGACTCATATTATCAGTTGAAGCTGCCACATAGACTCGCGGTGTGAACCTTTCCCTTTGAAGCACACGAATGAGATTAATCATCTCTGCCGTGTGACCGCCTACATTAGAATCACACCCCAAAGTGATCTTATTCAAGGTGGTGATGAGAGATAAGAAAAACAAAAGAAAGCAACTTTCTAACAAAAACAGAACAAAAAAGATGGTGGTAGATTCACGAATTTACCTGAACCTAGAACGATTAGAGTGCTGACAGATTTTGGAGGTAAAGTATGAAGAGGTTTTCTGCTTTGATGTATGACGAACAAAATACGAACAATAGCAATGATGAAAATAGCGATGAGGATGATAACAAGATTAGGCATTGTCATTGTAGAAAAGCAACATCCATCCCCCTTCTCCATGATGAGATGAAGCTGATTAATAATATCTGAATATCAACAGGCATTAGATTCATAATAATTGTAACTCAAGTTAAAAGAATTTGACAGGACACGAACACACTGGCAACCACATTAAGAATATAACAGTAAAATATGGATAGCATTAGGTTGCCACACAAGCTCAAAATAAAGGAAGCAACTCCAGAGATTAAATTAATAGTTCTGCTTAGAATTCCCACAAGACTTCATGACTTTGTTAGGTATAATCATGAGCGAAGAGTCAAACCATTTACTGTGGTTTTCATGTATCTGCTTCACAAATTTGATACCTTCACCCATGTAAAGAACCAACATAATATGCTGGAAACTTTTTAGTAGGGAGTTAGACTAAAACTCACTAATCTTAGAACAAACAAACTGAACAGTAATATTGACCTTCGACAAAAAATCTGTTATTATACATGTGGATCTTTTGCATCTTTTTGTGTTATCCTTGCAATTGACACATAAATTCCTTCGTATTTGATAGCAACAGTCCTTCACTTGCCTCTATCAGAGCAAGAGCCAACAAGTACCTGAATTAAATGAAACAATAACAGCACATCATCAATGAAGCTCAAACAAAATACCAGCAACAAAAGCTAAAAGCCAAGCCAAGAATCATGAGAGGCACAAGGAACTGTAAAATCTTTATTCCAAAACCTGGAGGAGCTGTAGCTAGTTTGGTTGGATCTTCTTCAACCTCGAGGTGATTTTGCTAGAATTTACCGAGAATTACCTCTATTTCTCCATCATGGACAGAACCATGAGTACACATACATCAAATTTAAACCAAATTACTGGATACCATAACTCATAGGGCTTCTTGTACACTACATAAGGAAGGCTCTACAAGCTCGTACTGGATGCAGTAAACCAAATTACTGGATGCAGTGAAGTTGGATACCTGGATTCTTCAAGTATCAAGGATAATTAACTCTTACTCTATGGGAATTTACTACAAAAGTTAAGTACTTACAGAAGGAAGGCTCTACAAGCTCGTGCTTTGAACCCTTGCAGTACTCTTCTACATCATCATAGTTCAACCAACGGTCTCTTTGACCCCAACATACTGTCCTGCGGACTTTCCAACAGTCCAGATAATGTTTCCCTCATTTTCTCGACATAGCCCTGCATAAGGGAGTAAAGTAATGAAAATGATGCAGCAGTTTGAGAGCAAAACTGCTTTAGATTCCATAAACATGCCATAAACAAAGCGTAAAGAAATCGTTCTTACCGGCAAATTAGAAAGATCCAAACTTTGCTTCTTACCTTTGACATCAACCAAACCAAGACCCAAATCACTCAAACTAAATTACCATTTCAAGTCAAGTAATTTCAACTTCTTGCATCCAACAACAATACAACCAATACTTATCTGAAATCAAAACACATCTAGTAACCCTGAAAAAAAGATCAATTTCCCTCAAATCCAAATCGAAAATTAGAAAGCTTTAATCCATATCGAAAACTTCAATATCCCGATTAAATCAGAACCCAATTTACAAACACCATAGCAATAAACCACCCAGATCTGCAAAACCAACACTGATCTAATCTAGATGTTGAAGTCATATCAGAACCAAACATAAAAATACCCTAAATCAAAAATTACAACTTTACATAATCGAACCAAACATAAAAATACTATCCCAATCGATAAGTTTCGATGCTTGTTTTACCGATCTTGAAACCCTAATTCTTGAGATTTAAATCCTAATTCAGAGAAAAGAAGTTGATGTTTATATCGAAATGAAAAACATGAGCTGATAGATCTGGAAGAACATGAGCTTCTTTTGGTGAAGGAATCAGAACCCAATTTCAAATCAGAAAAACCTAACCCTAATTTTTAGTTTCTGTGTATTGGAGATGGTGGTGGTGGTAGTCGAAAGGGGGAAGAAGTCTTTGTGTATTTGAGGAAGAAACTGAGTGAGGAAGAAGACGATGAGAAATGGTCTCTGTGTCCTTAAGAAAACGAGTGAGGAAGAAGGAGATTTTTTTTTGAGTCGGAAAAGAAAATGAGAAATAGAAAGTTAGATGGAGAAAATCTATATAAATGTAAAAAATGTAATTTCCGGTAAAAAGTCATATAATCCCTTGAAGGCGCAACGTTACTGGCAACGTTAATAACATTGCTTAATTAATTTTTAATAATTCCTATTTGGAGCAACGTTAAAAAAATTGCGCAACGTTATTTGACGTTGCCACGTGGGCAACGGCTATTAACGTTGCAGATGCGGAAAAAAAAACGTTGGGAATCAGGCCCTGTGGCGTAGTGTTTGTTGGAGTAGAGTTTAGCATTCGTATCAATCTATATGTGCCAAATTGTAAAGAGCAAGTTTCGAGTATCTTCTTTCCAGTTGAGGTCTAAAATGAAGAAGATGTTGATGCAGTTGTGTTGATTATAGTAAGCCTGGTACCGTTGTTGTTGTTGTGGATCCAACTGTGAGAATATGATGTTCCAAATCTGCATCACCCTTGGGCATTCGAACAATAGATGATCTGTTGTTTCAATTGCAACTCTACATGAAACACATGAACTGTTAGTAAGAATATTTATTCTTGCAAGTAATTCAAGGGAAGTGATTCCTTTTCTAATGACTTTCCATACGAAAAGCCTAATTTTTGGTGGACATACAAGTCTCTAGATCTTCTTGTCATACTCATTCACTGAAGTATTAGTGAGACGAAGTTGGTCTGGTGATGTAGCCAACTATGTAGTTATGAGTTTTTCATAGCCAGTTTTAGGAGTGTATTATCCCGACTTAGTAAAAGGCCATACAAAGGTATCTGGAGTACTTTTTGAGGGCAGGTGAATGCTGAAGACCGCCTGAGCAGTTGGAAGAGGTAGTGCCTCCAAACTCTATCCATAATTCCAAGTGTTAGAGTGAAGGTTGATCAGTGATGCCACATTTCTTGTAGGTCTGACCAAGGCAACATGAAGCATGTGTGGCATTTGCTTCGGAATCCAGATATCACCGATAGCCGTCATCTGGCTGTCTCCAATTTTGGAAAAATATAATGTTCTGATGGATGTTGAAACATTTGTTAGTCCTTTCCAGACCAATCTAACAGTATCCGGTGGAGCCGGGAGAAAAGGAGAGTCAATTTTCCATCCCATTTATTTATTGCAGCAAAGAGAACCCCAAATAGAATCCGGCTGATCATAAAGTTTCCAAACCCTTTTAAGGAGTAGAACATCATTATGTTCTCTACTCCTTCTAATACCCCATAATTTTTGGTTTCGCGATTTTTTCCCAACCCAAGGTATGCATTTTCTTAGTGTTGTCATCATGTCCCCAGAAGAAGTTTCCGGTATTTGATCAATTCTGTCATGAACATGCACTGGAAGTCTTTAGATCTGCATAACATGATTAGTAGTTGGAGTGAGAGAAATATTAATCATGACCAGTCTACCTGATTAAGACATTTGAGCATCCATCCTCTTGTCTTCCTCTTCAATTTGTTGACAAGATCTGAATAAGTCTGCATAGCTTGTTTACCATTACTGAGTTGTACTCCCAAATATAGAGGTACATTGGGAGTTGTGCGGATACCAAAAAACTGACGCAGCCATTTTTTCTGACTATGATCCAGCTTTCTGTGATGAATTATTCGATACTTGCTTTTATTGATGGCTTGTCCCGCAGAAGTGGAGTATTTGGAGAGCAGATTGTTAAGATTTTGAACTTCAGTTGTATCAGTTGTGCAGATGAGTAGTAGATCACCTGCATACATGAGATGAAGATTAATGGAGCATTCCTCGAAATTTTAATTCCCTGCAGGTTTCCCAAGTGTTGCTGCATGGCCAAGTTTGAAGAAAGAACCTCCGCACATTGAGTGAAAATATATGGTGATAGTGGGTCACCCGGTCTCATACCACGTCTGGGAGTAATGTTACCATGGGAGACCTATTCACAATAACTGAATAAGTAATGGTGCATGTCATAATTTGTGAAATGAAAACCCACCGGAAAACCCAGGGAAGATAGAGTTTTCCCAATGAAACCCCAATCCAGCGTATCATAGACTTTTTTGACATCCAGTTTGAGTGCAATTTTTGTTTTTTTTTGTTGGTGATGACGTTCTGATATGATGAAAAAGTTCTGCCGCACTGGCTATATTATCATGGATAGCCCTACCAGAAACAAAGGCACTCTGAAATGGACTGACTATAAATTGGATGAGTCTCATAATTTTACTGACCAGAATTTTGGAGATGATCTTATAGACTACATTGCATAGTTCAATGGGTCTAAAATTCTCCGGTTGAATATGATTCTGCACCATAGGAATTAAAACCAAATTAATATGATTAAGAGGGTGAAGAATTTGGTTACCGGAAAAAAAAAATCTCCACCACTTTCCAAATGTCATCACCTGTAAGTTTTTAGAAGAATTTGCAGAACTTACTTGTGTATCCATCTGGACCTGGAGCCTTCTCGGAACCAATTGAGAACAAGGCATCTTTGACATCATCTTTAGTAACTGCTTGAAGCACTGTCTCCACTTGAGTTGGACTGAGCCTATTGTGAACACAGTGAAACAATTCCTCATGAAGGGTAGTCTGAGGTGCTGAATATAGGTTCTGAAAATGTTGCTCCAACAAGAATGCAATTTCATCTGGTTCATGAATCCAAGTGCCTGTGTCATTCTGTAGTAGTATAATATAGTTACATCTTCTATGGATGGTAGCCTTGGTGTGGAAAAACGTACTGTTTAGATCTCCCTCTTGAAGCCATTTAATCCGAGATTTTGTTTCCAATAGGGGCCTTCAAACAATTAGACAGCATAAAATGCATGTTTCTCATTTCTTTCTCTTTTTGCAGCCAGTACGAAAGATGTGGTTCCGCATCATATGTTGCTCTGGTTTGCGCCTCATGGATCTCAACTTCAGCTCCTCTAATAAGAGATGGTAGGTGGCCAAAAATTGAGGATTGCCAGAGCTATAGTGCAAAGCCCGTATTATCTGATTTTATTTTGTAGTTGATTGCCAGTTGTAAATCAGTGAATTGGTTCCAACATCAACAACAACCTGAGGCATATGAGGGTGATGAAACCATATATGCTCCACTCTGAACATCCTGTTTTTGGGAGCATTTATCACTCTAATTACTAAAAGAAGTGGTGCATGATCTGAAGCAATGCGAGGGAGGTGGGTGAGAATTACATGTAGATGCTTATCGATCCAAAGCTGGTTGAAAATTCCCCTGTCTAACCTCTCGAGGGTACATCCTCCTCCCTGTTAGCTATTGCACCAAGTGTAAGGTAAACCCTGAAATCCCAAGTCAATTAGTCCAAAAGTATCAATAAAATTTAAAAAAACTTCGTCTTGAGAATTGTAGAAAGGTCTTCCTCCTTTTTATTCTTCTTGGGAGATTATTTCATTAAAATCTTCAATTAGAACCCATGGCGCATTGGGTTCAATAACAATGTTAGCATAGTCCATCCAGAAATCCCATCTGGCAGATTGGTATGGAGGACCATATATGCCTATGAAGAACCAAGGTTGACACTACATGTTAAGTTAATCTTATATTGATTAATGGATTGATGTTAGCTAATTTTAGTTCAACAATGATATTTTTATTTTTTTTTTACGCGAAAAAGGGCAATATATAGAAAAAGAATGGGAAAACCACAAAGAAGTGATATCCAATTACAGAGAAATGCTACTCAGTAGCCAAAACAACAAAAAAAGCAACAATCAAAAGACTGTTCAAGAACCATAAAGAGAAAACTGATTAAGGGATAGATAGTATATTATCCCAATTGCCCAGCACTGTACTTAGACAAATCCCTTCAAATATCTTAGTACCATATGAACAATTATACAAGAAACATTTCACCTCATCCAGTAACTGATTGTAAATCTTGCATTTGCCTTGATATGATCTCCTATTGCGCTCCAACCATACCGTCCACCAAATAGCGAAAGGTAACATGCTCCATAGTTTACGCCTCATTGAACTTCCTTTCTTTTTATTCCACTCCCACATCGTAGCTTTCACCTCTTCTCGAAATACCCATACCAACTTAAAGCTGTTAAAGAAGTAGTTCCAAATTTTCCTCGTCTCTTCACAATACAGGATAAGATGATTGTTTGATTCAGCTGCCTTTAGGAACATAATGCAACCATTAACCACAATTCTGTTTTTAAAAGGATCTATGGTTGGCACAGCCTTGTGACAAAGGTTCAAATGAAAAATGACACCTTTTGAGGAATCCTTGGATTCCAAATGCATTTGTGGGGGAATCTAATGAATCCTTCCGTCTCAATAGCATTGTAACAAGAAGAGACATAAAAAAAGTACCTCGGTCCATTTTAAGAAGTTATCTCCACTGTCAGATACCACCGGATTATTGATCATATGCAACAGGTCAGCTGCCATTGTAATCTCGGCATCCTTAAGAGCTCTGCAAAAATTGAAATTCCAAGACGACTCCCCATCAGTGAGCATAATCATTTCACTTACTGTAGCGGTTTTGTTTCTAGATAGTCTGAACAGACTAGGAAAGATATCAACTAATGAGAAGTCTCCAGCCCATTCATCCTGCCAGAACATGATAGTGTCTCCCTTGTGAAGTTGAATTGAAGTAGTCTGTAGAAAAATGTACTTTGAATTAAGTATTCCAGCCCATAAACTTTTGCCAACAGAGATCTTTGAGTCGCAAGGAATTAAAGCATTAGCATTTCCACCAAATTTCTGTTGAATTACAGTCCTCCAAAGAGCCTTTTTTCCTTTCCATATCTACATAACCATTTCATATGCAGCGCCTTGTTAACTAACCTCAATTTTCTGATACCAACGCCACCTCTTTCTTTGGGGAGACAAACTTTTTGCCATCTAACCCATCCCTTCTTAGGCTTAGTATTGGAAGAACCCCAAAGAAAGTGCCTCATTATTCTAACCATTTGCCTTTCCACTGAAGCAGACATCTGAAATAAGGATAGGTAGTAAATGGGCAAGCTAGAAAGCACACACTTGATGAGCATTAACCTCCTCCTTTAGATAAATATCTTTTTTGCCAAAATAATATCTAAAGGGGGAGGTTAATGTTGCTGATGGTAAACCTTAATGGTTAATGAGAGAGGAAATCAGACGGAGTTGACGAGGAAAAAGAAGAAAAAGACATACATACGAAGAAGAAATCATCTGAACTCATTGTTTGCTGCTGATGGTAAACCTTAATGGTGTGAAATCGTATTACATGACGTCAATGGACCAATCTGAGTAAGATTTCTGGTTTATTTATTTTTTTTGTTGAAAACCCATGGTTTAGAATACCATTTTTGTGAGAATACGCGATTCAATTTTAGGGTTTAACTGTTTTTCCCCTTTTCTGAAATTCTAGGGTTCATATAAGTTTTTCCCCCTTTTGGAAATTTAACAGTTGAGGGTTTGAAATGTTAAATTAGGAGTTTAATTTGTTTAATTAATGGTTTGTTTTGTATAACTGGGGGTGAAATTTGTATAATTAGGGTTTCTGAATTTGTTTTGATTGTGCATTTGTGTGTTGCAGGTACTACAGATTCAGGAACATTCAAGTGTATAGTGTTCCTAACAATGAGACATATACATTTCCTAACTGTGATAGAAGGTTGACAGACTTGAGAAAAAAATGGAGTACTGTGTGTATTTGAGTGCAGGGTTATGTGCTAAACAAAGGATGTTCTTGTACTGGTATAAGAGTCCTGTTGAACCATGTCCACTGGGAAACAACTCTGAATTTGATGAGTTTTGGCAGAATGCTAGTCTTAATGATGAAGGGTATATACATTTGTGGATGGATATAGTACCTCCAGGGGAGACAAAAACTCCATCAAAGACACCAAAGAAGTCAGTTTCTAAGCCTAAGCCTCCTGTTGTTAGAAAATCTCCAAGGCTACAAAGAGCAACAAGAAAGCTGGACTTTATGGAAGACTTGACTGAGTCTGAAGATATACCAACCTCTTGCATAAGTACTCAGGTTAGTGTTGTTAGATGTTGCAGCAGTCTTCAACAACAAGAACAACATCAACAACAAGAACAACAGCAACAACAAGAACAAATTGATGATGAATTTTTTGACATGTGTAAGAATAAGGTGTGGAATGAAGAGAATATTTTCTTGGAAAACATGGAATTGGATGACTGTCATCCAATTGATGAACAAGATCCAAAGCCAATTTTTGACAGTGATGAAGATAATGATTTGTATAGGCCATATAAAGGTGATGAAGGAGATGAAGGTGTAGCAGACAAAGAAGGAGAAACTTTTGAACAAAAAGAGGAAAATGATCATCA
>JAJJMA010250818.1:0-11497 GCA_023529015.1 Papaver nudicaule
TATCTAATATACAAAATGTCATTTTTACCCTCAACCTAATCTCAAATTTGAATTTATCCCTATGAAATTTATTTTCCTTCACTGCCTCCTCCTCCTTTCGTCGTCGTCACCACCTTATCCTACTCCAATGGTGGCTAGCACTGATAAAGTAATAGAATTACTTGATTAATTTTACATTGTTCTAGTTTCAGACCCATCACTCCTCCTTTACACAAAGCGAACGAAAGCCATTAATAAGATATGTGCTTTCTTAATGGAAATACTTTGGATAATTCGAAAATCAAGGATGACTAAGCAGTATGTATAATCATGGATTTGTTAGTGACAAGATAAATCAACAATCATTAGTTTTGTTGGTGACATAAGAATATATTGAATTTAATGGGGATAAAACAGGAAATACAGGTAATAAAATTACATTTCAAATGACCACTGCCACTGGAAATTGAAAAAAACAAACGCCATTTTCAGAGGCACCAAGTAGCGTCTCTTTAAATGAAATCAGGCTAGACCTCTATCTAACGACCACTACACGATATAATAACCCACTTAATTTTTATTTTTGTGCACAATCAGACCAGAGGGTAGTCAAGGACTCGAGGGCAGTTAGTTGAGTTAGCTAGTCCCATTCAGCCAGTCAGTTGAGTCAATTGTCTTTATTCTGTTTGGTGTAACAGGAGTGTATGTTTACCTCCTCTATCTTTATGTTTTTACTGTTTTGTTTTTCCGCACTTGTCTTGCATTCTCTCCTTAGTATAGAGATGATTTGCTTTGGTTTTTATCCATGTGGCAAATCTTAACGTGTCACCCCCATTTGTAAGTTGCATAATTGTTGATAGAGCACCTTTGATTTTGACATTGACATCAAACGATCTTTAATTGCTAAATAGCTCTTTTAAGGATTCATTAAACCACTTGTTGTTGGAGAAAATGGGATTTTAATTTTTTTTTATTTAGTCTTGGTGTGAATTGATATTGTGACCTAGCTAAGGGTCATCAAGATATTTGCTCATTTTCTTGAGTGAATGAAATGTGATTACCTTTAGTCTCATATGGGTTAAAACTAGAGATGAATGTCACCATGCATACGAGTAAGGACCTTTCCTACTCTTATGGGTGGGGGAGGAAAAAACAATGTTATCCCTTGTGTTCAAAGCACACTTGTGCGAGTCAACCAAGTACCTTAACTGCCTTAAATATTCTTACTGTTTTTCAAAATATTTTTAACGAAATTTATTTATGGGAGAATATCTTCATGCGGTGGAGATAAGTCTTATTTTGGGTAAATTCTGTTTTCCATGACCCTGCTTAAGGCAGAGAACAAGGGAGAAATCCATGGCATAAAAATTGTCAACTCTGCCCCATCTGTCAGTCACTAATATCATAGATATTTTTAGCAAATGTTCGGGCCAAATGATAAACCTGGCAAAATCTGGTATCTTCTTTAGCAAAAACACCCCTGAGAGGACCAAGCTGAAGATAACCAAAATGTTGGGGGTTCAGAGTACACCAATGAATGACACATACTTGGGAAATCTTATGTTTACTCACAAGTATAAGATTAAAGCTTTCAAACCCATAATCAACAAGATGAATAATAGGCTAACTGGTTGGAAAAACAAGATCATATGATTCATATCCCCAGCTGGCAAAAATGTTCTCATTAAAAACTCCACCTCCACAATGGATTCTTACCAAATGTGCACTTTTATCATACCCAAAACCCTCCTTGATGAGATGGATTCCATCCAGAGAAGATTTTTCTGGGGAAAGGATCTTGAAAGCCTGGAGCTCCATGTGCAGACCAAAAGTGGAAGGAGGTATATGTTTTATAAAATTAGAAGAATTTAACTTAGCTCTCATAGCTAAATTTGGATGGAGATTGATAACCCTACCAAAGACTATGGCAGCTAAGATTATGCAAGCTAAATATGATTTAGAAAGTGATATTATATAAATTAACCCAAAACCTAAGGATTATGATTCTTGGGGTATGGAAAGGCATTATGAAAGGGATAGCCTACATCCAAAAATATAGTATTTGGATTGTAGGAAATGGCAAGAGAATCAGCATATGGTATGATATCTAGATCCCTGGCGAAAAAGTATCCCTATCTAAACTAACCCACTGCCCTAAAAGCAGTGGAAAAGTTATTGACCTGATGATAAATGATTCAAACTAGAATGACAGCCTGTTAAATTCCATTTTTCATCAATCAGTGGTGTCAGCCATCAAGGAAATATAAATAAAGCCTAACACAAAGGATACTGTCAGATGGTCTCTATCCAAAGATGGTAACTACTCTGTGAAATCCTTATATAAGGAACTCACAAAAGATACAGGTAATGGAAACATCAGGAATGCTAATTGGATGATCATCTGGAAACTAGATACAACTCCCTCCATCCAACTCTTTACTTGGAAAGCTTCTCATGGCATCCTTCCAACTGGAGAAAAAGTTGGGAAAATTCTTAGCTATATAGATCCTATATGCAAGATGTGAAAGTGTTAAAAGGAGACACAATCTCACCTCTTCATGCACTGCTATTTTGTGGCAGAGTATGGAAAGGTCTATCCTTTGACCTCACCTATGTTTACTAAAACTTCACTAGTTTCCATGAGCGGCTCTCTGATACTCTTTTCAACCCTCGAAAAAGGAACACGGATGGGATGAAATGTGCATGATAGTTATATGGCATGTCTGGATGGAAAAGTGTAACGTGAGCTTCACCAATTCAAAACCCTCAGTAGCAACCACAATTGTTCTGATACAAAAATACATAACAAGTTACAGAGCAAGTATGGACAAACATAAAAATAACACAAGGCACATTGAATACACAATGGAAAAAGCAAATGATAGATCTATTGATTTCACTTTCAACTGGATCAATCCTCATATTGGTGACCTGAAAATGAATATGGCTTTTACTTATAACAGGAACAACAATAGAGGAGCTATTAGTCTAATTTTAACAAATCATGCAGGGAAATGCTGTGGAGCAAGAGGGATCCTGGCAAGCCACACCAACAGAGGTATGATGCAAAGACAAACTACCTCTGAAGCTTTCACCTGGGCCTGCAATCTTCAACATCAGACGATGGACTTCCAGTCAGATTCTGTTTGTGTCATGAAGCAGCTGAGGAGAAGACATGCAGAGAGCACTGGAAGAAGACATACTCTAAGACAAGAAAGAAGCTTTTGACATATCAAACTAATAACCTTGCTAGGATCACTACCATATGGAATATATAGAACTACTGTTTGGGGTGCTAACAACTCCGATCAATTACTCAGGGAACTATTGGATTATAGTGTTTTATTTCAGCCAGGATGATGGGCTTATCACATCTATTGAGAGGCCGCTACCCTCTCCCAGTCCTGACACTACTTGTAGGTTTTTGCCGGGCTGAGTGTTTTCTCACTTAACTTTCTTCTAAAAAAAAAAAAGGTTCACTGGTTGCGTAAACAAACTGTATCATGGTGACTCATAGGCATGGATGGACTATGGAGTCAGAAAATTCATAGGGAGGCAACAAACTTTTTAGGGTGGGCAAATAGGCAAAAATGGGCTTTGGAGTTCGATTTTTTTTTAGCTAGGCCTGCCAGCAGGATGGCCTATTGCAAACCTTTGCCATTCATGTAACAACCACAAAAATCTACCAGTCTCGGAGTCAATCTGTAATGCAATTTCAACGATGGGAGGGATCCGTTGACTTACTAAACTTACACAGTTACACTTCTTGCATCTGGACCCGGTAACCACGGGTCTACCAGTCTCCAAATAAAAAAAAAACTTTACTACTTTTTTTTTATTTGATATTTAAAAAACCTAGCAAATTTGGGGGCGAGCCCAAATTTAACAGGGGCGAGCACTACTTCAAATATCCCACCCTAGTTTATAGGGGGAGGTAAAACTGTGTGCAAATACTAAAATGTCCCTACACTAATCTTACTACTAATTAACTACATAACTAATCAAAAAACACTCAAAAAAATCATTATCAACAAACACTCTTCTTCTCTCTACTTCATTTCTTCATCTCTAAAATCCAAAAAAAAATAAACTTTAACAACTTCAAAATTCGGAACACTAATTTTACTATTAATCTTACTACAAAACTAATAAAAAACACTCAAACAAAAATCATCTTCTCTATATCATTAACAACAAACAATCTTCTTCTCTCTATTTCATCTCATCTCTAAAATCCAAATTAAACTTTAACAACTTCAAAATTCGGATTTTGAAACTTGGTTTGTTGATTAACTTACAATACAAAGATGGTTGGTCAAACATAATCGAACGATACTCCATTGAGGAGCTTAGTTCACTAAAAACGCTATGATTTGTATGAAAAATGCTTAATTTTTTCAAGTTACAGAGAAAAAATCGTCAAGGTCGATGATTAAATCATGACGATTGTTCTTGAATGTAGAAAAATCGTCATGCTTATGATGAAGATCTTGACGATTTATCTTCATTTTTTTCCAGAGAAAATCAAGAAAAAAAAACAAAAAAATCGTCAAGCTTTTGAAGGTTCCCTTGACGATTTTTTTGGTCACGGTTTTCGCAACGCTTATAAACGTTGCAAAAATTTTTTATTTCAACCCAGACTTCTTATACCAACGATTATTCAACCCAGACTTCTAATTTAATAGGGGCGAGCACTACTTCAAATATCCTACCCCAGTTTATAAGGGGTGGCTAATTACAATTAATTTATCCTAATCAATTACAAATCATAATTACCACTAATTATCTACCCACTAATTCTCCCTCTCAATTTTCAGTTACAAAAAATCACTCCCACTCCCCCTACTCCTCCATTAACTTCCCACATAACTTCTCAAAAAAACAAAAAACAAAAAAACCGAAACCCAAAAATCGAATTCGACCTCTTCATATTTTCTCAAAATCCTTACTTACTAGTCTCGAGTTCGCATTGAATTCATGGCTATCGACGGAGAAGGAGATGATTCAACAATTATTTACAAGAGAAGGAAAGAAAAGAAAAAATCAAATAACAACCGTGACGAAGAGGAAGAACAACCGGGGGAAGATTCTTTGGCGGAAATGCAGAGGTAAGTTCATCCAATCACCTTTTCAATTGTTTTAGATGTAGTTTGAATCGATTTGATAGGTTAGAAACCGTGAATTGAATTAACAGCATGAAAAATCGTCAAGCTATGAAAGAATAGCACGACGATTTTACAGTTTCAGAAAAAAATCAAGAACAATCGTCTTGCTGTTGAACAAAAGCTTGACGATTTAGACAGTTTCAGATATAGTTTCCTAGTTTTGCATGCACATAATCTTCATACAATAATATATTTCCTTGACGAGTTGCCCTAAATCGTCTGAATATTTCCCCAGAAAAAAAATTAAGAAGAATCGTCGAGGTTTTCCATAATTCCTTGACGAGTTAGACACTATCAGATTAAATTTCCTATTTTTGCATGCCTTGAATCGTCATGTAACTATACATTAACTTGACGAGTTTCTTGAAATCGTCTCAATAGTGTCACAAAGCATGACGAGTTTGGACATAGAAAATTTTGGTTCTGTTCAGTTTTATGAGTAAATCGTAATGCTTTACCTTGACGATTTAGAGTGGGGCTTAATAAACTCGTCGTGCATTTGTAAAATTCCTTGACGATTTAGATTGTTCTGATGAGAATCGTCATATATTCTTTTGTTTCCATGACGATTTACTGTGTCATTTTACTTGTTAATTGATTTGTTCTGTGTATGTATTAAGGTTAGAGAAAATCAAAAGGGGAAAAAGACCAATGCCACCCATGGGTTCCAAACCAAGTCTTCGTTCTACCAGACAGCGACCCGTGATAATCCGTGAGCCAAACCCTGATGCAGTTCCTACTCCTATGGAGATCGATGATGATGGTAATGATCCGAGGGCTGAAGATGATATTCCTCTCGACGTGCTCCAAGTGCAATTTGACGAATACGCAGTTGATGGGGTACAACCTAATGACGTACCCCAAGGTGATGAGGATAGTCCTAATGATGATGAGGATATTCTTAATGATGATGATGAGGTCCAAGGTGAAGACCAACCCAAACGCAAAAAGAAAGCTAAAGCGAAGGAACCACACATTCCCGATGAGATTCTGATGCTACCAAAACAACACGGACCTTACGGGGTACCAGCTGATGGTGGAGAGGTTCTTTTCGGATACAAAACCTCTTGGGCTCAAACAGTCTACGCTACCATGGTAATATACCCGTCCCTTGCTTATAATTTAAGATAGTTTAGCTAATTTGATTGTTATTAATAAATTTTTATCACGTAGGTTCATTCAAATGCCACTAGAATATTGAGGCACCAAACGGCGTACCGCAATATGTCCAACTGGCCGCTTGAAGGTGAATGCGAAAGGTTCATAGAGATTGTTGACAACTCCGGTCTGAGGCCAATCGTGGATAACTCTGTTATCAACTATGACAGCGAGACAATATCTGCATTCTGTGAGAGGTATTATGCGGAGACCGACACCATGCACTTTGGGTTCGGGGAGATGGGGCTCACTCCTGAAGATGCTCATCATACTTTCCAGGTCAAAATTGATGGCAAGTCAACCAGTGAAGGCTACGAAAGGCAACTCACTTTTCAGAGACTTCGTGAATTGTGCGAAGAGTTGTTTGGGTGGGGTGAGGACGAGGCGAACTCATGGTTTATGCTTGACAAGTATGACAAACCGAAGAGGGAGTTCAATCTGGTAAGGTTGAGAGCGGAGTATTCTGGGACCAAGAAAAAAGAAGAGGATGCTGGACTGGAAGATCATGAAGTAAGGACTGCTGCTGCGGCTTATCTCTTATATGTCCTCGCTATTTGTGTATTCCCTTTGTCTGCCGGTAACAGGGTGAACGCCAACTACCTCCAGCTACTACATCCCTTGGATGAGGTGAACCAGTACTCGTGGGGAACAGCCATAGTGTCACACGTGAACACGGCGCTGAGAAAGGTATCCCGGCATAAAACTGCTCAATTCAATTGCAACACGTCTCTGCTGCAGGTAATATATGGTTTTTTGGTGGTTTAAGTTCGTACATATATATGGCATATTGTTTATGTGTAGTTGATGCTCTTCACAGGTGTGGATTTATGAACACTTTCCGAAACTAATGGCAGCAAATGATAAGTGGATTGATCTGGCAAAGAAAGGGCAATGGCAACTAGATCAACCAAGAGGCCAGAGGTACATGTTCACGGGGGATCAGCTGAAGGGAAAGAAGAATTGGTACCTTTTTGTTCGCCAAAGATTAGACAGCATGGAGGCACATGAGGTAGTTTTTGACCCCTACATGGACCATAGGAAGGAGGGAAAAATGGCACCAAGAGAACCAATTTGTATGTACAATGGTCCTTTGTGGCACCCCCTTGGGCATACAATGTACGACCCGAGCCGAATAATGAGGCAAGTCGGGTATATTCAAGATCGTCCACTTGACAAAAAAGGGGATGGGGCATTCAAAGTGGATCGTGATAAATCAGGTGCTGACATTGGACGTATCGTCGTAAATTACAAACCAGAGCCCTCTTACAAACATTGGAATGCATGGACGGATAATTTGATAGACGGATATCTTTTATGGGATCCGGTGGTGCTTGGACATGAGAGCACAAAAGAATACATGCATTGGTACCTTGCATTCACGCATGCCAAAGTGATACGTGGGGAAGGGGAAGTCAGAGTCCCTCGTGGCAGTGGTGGACGTGGGCGTAATACCGTCCATGATGATTCTTCGTTGTACAAGTTATGCGTAAGTATACATTTCGTAATTGAGTTTTTTAAGATTCACACTTAGATTACTCAAACATCTAACTCATGTTTTTTTTTATGATAATAGAAGGAGCGGTTGAAAGATGTCCTCAACTGGTTGTGTTTGAGATCGGATAAAGGAAAGGGGTTGACCGAAGTTGAACTGAACCAACATAATCAACACATTAGGCACATCAATATGCCTGAGGCGGAGCAAATGTTTGAGGAATTACGACGCAACACGAAGAGTCGTCATATTGAAACCAGTGACACTCAAGAGACTCAAGAGACAGGAGAAACTTCTAGACGAGGTCGTGGTCGTGGCCGTGGGCGTGGTCGTGGTCGTGGTGAAGGTGAAGGTGAAGCCGATGGGGGCAACAATGATATGGTTTAGTTTTTTCGTTTCGCACTTTGGTTTTAGTAGGTGAAAGAATATTATGTCGGTTTGGTGTGTTTGATACATTTTTCCTTTCCTAGGTTGACAATGGTTTTTTTTTTGTTTTTAACGGTTTGTTGCTGACAATGGTAAATCGTACTTTGTTTGATTCATTTGTGTTAGTTTACATGTCTAAATTGTTTGGAAACTCAAAGAAAAAATGAGAAATTCGTCATGGTTTATGTTCAAACCACGACGATTCCGACAACCTGTTTCCAAACAGCTGTTAATACACCTAAACTCGTCATGGTCATGATGTAAATCACGACGATTTGAGCATAACTGTTTTTTTGTCAAATCTAAGTCGTCAAGATCTTATAACATAGTATGACGATTTAACTTGTTTTCTTGGCAGAGGGGTGATTCTTCTCAAAGATAAATCGTCAAGGTGTTACATAATAGTGTGACGATTTAGCAAGCAGTATTTTCGGGCATTTTAGATCTACTTCTTAAATCGTCATGGAACTTCAAAAAACTTGACGATTGTTCATCTCTACACGCTGGGTCGTCATAGACCATCATTAAACCTTGACGATTTTTGGAGAATCGTCACAATATTATGTCATGTCTTTGACGATTCTGGGACGAAGCAATTGGGTTGAGTTGATTTTCGACAAATTTAACATTGAAGTGAGTCTTCCCATAACTGTTTTAATCTTTGAGGATCATGTTTGAACATTTTCGAAAACACATCGACAAATGGTGGCGGTGGTGGGGGGTGGAATTGGAGGTGGCGGCGGTGGTGGAAATGGAGATGGTGGTGGTTATAATGGAGGTGGTGGTGATAATGGCTAACTATCTAGTCTTAGGATGATTTTCTAATCAACAATCTAATATTTTTGATAATCAATAATTTATTTGCTAATCCCAATTACAATCTCTAATCCTAATTATGGTGTATAAGGGGTTTTTGAGATTACTTCATTGTGACCCTATTTTGGATTCGCCTTCGCCCCCATTAAAAACTGGCTCGCCCCCAAATTTTCCATGAGATGGCCCGGGGTTTGGCTTGTTGCAACAGAGGCTGGCTACACTTCCCATCAGGTATGGTGGGTTAGGGATGTACACTATGCAGGATACTATGCAGTATTGTTATTTAGCCTCTTGTTTTCAGACCAAATCTCAACAGGAGAACATTCTGGAATATCCGACTTGAGCCCCAGCTTTGAGCGTGCGCTTGTCTCTTACAAACAGGTATACAATATCGAGAATTCTTCACTATGCATTGATGACATTGCCCCCCATTCTATGAGCTCTTTGGCAATAAATTACTTTGATGTTGTGAAGAAGGATCCTAACCGGTTTGCTATGACTGAGCGGGATTCAGCCTTGTGGCAGAGTAACAGAATCAAGCACGCGCATGATTATTTGTTAGCCATTCCGATTGAGGGGTTTAACCAAAAACTCGGGTCTCGCCAATTTAGAGCCATTTGTGATATAGGCTCGGGATCCCTCTTTTCGAGGAGGGAGATGCATGTTCTAGTTGTGGCAGAGAGATGGATATTTTTGGGGACCATGCATTACATTGTTCGAGTGGTATTGATCTCAAGTATAGACATGACCTGGTTCGTGATACCTTTGCTGATATTTTTTATCGTGCGGGTGTCCAAGCTAGGAAAGAGGTTGATTTGGGGTTTATCTCAGATACCGGATTAGCTTTGAGACCTGCAGATGTATTGGTGTACAATTGGGATAATGGACATGATGTGTGTATGGATATCACAGTTGTTTCACCTTTCACAGGCGCCGGGGTGCGTGCCTTTGTTCTGGGCAAGGCAGTCGATGATGCTGTCTTTCGCAAAAAAGACAAATACCTAGAGAAATGTACCGCTCAGGGATTTGGTCTTGGTGTGCTTGCTTTCACTACCTTGGGGGAGTTGGGTGGTGATACGCTGGAGTTTCTGAAGAGGTTGCGCAATTATATGGCTAGCCATGATGGGAACATCGTAGTTGGGGATTTCCTTTTTCATAGGATTGGGGTTGTTCTGCAAAAAGGGATTGGAGCTCAGCTTATTGCGAGGCTTCCATCCAATTCTTGTAAGCTTCTTTCAGTTGATGATGATTAATAAAATTTCCAGTTTAAAAAAAAAAAAAAAAAACTAGATAAAAATATATATGGGACCAAATTTTGATTAAATTTTTTTTGTTAAACTAAAAAGTAGAAGAGATTAGGTTTTTAAAGACAGAAATTCCATTATCGGTGGAAAAAGTATCTGTCGATGGAATTTCTATCGACGATACTATTTCTGTCTCACGTTGAAAAGTTGCAACTTTGCAACGTCGTTTGGAGTGTTAACTAGGTCCATAGTCACCCAAAACACTCTTAATTTGTGTTTTTTGTGTCCCATAGGAAGAGGCCTGAGAGGAACAATTTTGGTGTAGCAAAGTTACATCACGTGGGGGCGCCTTTAACATTGGATGAGTAAATTTAATAGTGGTGATAGTTTTTATCCTACACTTAAAAACTTCACTAGGGTTTGGTACCCTTGAGTATTTCTATTTTAATGATTTTTTCATCTTGGTTAATAAAAAAATACTCCCTCCGTTCCACTTTACTTGCTACATTAGGGATTTACACAAATATTAAGAAAATAGATAGAGAATAATTTTTTACCACAAATACCCCAAATCAATATTTATTTTCCTAGATTATAGTCTGCCTAGTTTTTAGTACAATTGATTTTTGTTTAGGAAAATAAATAAAATCATAGTGGTTTAGGAGTATTTATTAAGAGTGGGTTGAGGATATTTATTAAGAGTGGGTTTTGGAAGTTGTATATACACAATTCTCTAAACTATGCCTGATTCCTAGAAAGGGATATATTAGGAAAAAAAATGGAAAAATAACAACTATAGCAAGTATTTTGGAACATAAAAAAAACCTTAATATAGCAAGTAAAGTGGAACGGAGGGAGTAGTATTATTTAGACTGCTAATTCTCTTGTCAATAAAAACCAAGAATAATCGTATCATAATTCATAATCCATGTAAAAAAAAAATTATTATTGATACTACAAAGAGTTGAACTCCTGCCCTCCCCCTAGTGGAAAGAGCGGAACCTATGTAATTTATTCATTTATATGAGATTCGCAAAGTAGATTGATACCATCAACTTTATCAAAAAAAGATTGATACCATCAAAACAATACCAACTAGTTTTGTTTGTAATTGTTACATTTTTCGGCGCATTTAGAATTCATACATTTTTCTACTTTATTTCCACGGAGGCTTTCCAAGTTGCTTCCCTTGATGCAGGTTGAGGCTGCACAACCCA
>JAJJMA010250824.1:0-11136 GCA_023529015.1 Papaver nudicaule
GACGAACCAACGTGAGGAAAATCTAAGTATTCTCGCTGCAATCCTTTTGGAACAACCCTGTAGGACAAGACCCAAACTCGATCTCAACTTCGATGGCGAAGGGCATGTTAACTTCGATGGTCTATTTTGATGGCATAGGAGACGGTCAAACACAAAATGACTCGATGTCTGGTATCCGAGGCATTGAAGTACCAGTCCCTCTCCTCTATACCGCCCACAAGGTAACAGCTCGGACAGTTACCTTGTGGCATCTACTTCGGATCAGCTTATCTCGATGAATATACCGCCCAACTGCCTTCGATGACTACTTCTACTGGACTCAACTTCGATAGCCTGGCATCAATCATCAACCGATCAACAACTTTGATCAACAACTTCGGACAACTAACTTCGATGGATAGAATTCTATAATCCAACTTCGAGGAACCAACTTCGGCACGAGCTGATAATACAACTTCAGCAGCAGTGATAAAGAAGATGGCAACCCAATCTCTCTTCGATTAACAACAACATCAAGAGCACTGATCTTGATAATCTTAAATCATGATTAGCTTAACAACTGGAAAAAAAAAAACACAACACACCAGTGATCTCCTGCAAAACAACAAAGCAAAGAAAACAGGTATACGACAGCAATGCATGGCTTGGTCATTTCTTCAAACAATGCATGGCATGGTAAAATAGTTGATATTGGTTGAAGAATAACGAAGAAACAATGTTCTTTTGGAAGATCATAGCTGGAACCAATGTTCTCTCGGAAGCAATATTCTCTCGGAAGTCAACTTCAATGAATACACAACTCAAATTCGATGGTTAACTGGATTCTCCAACTTTCGAAACAAAAATCCTCTCGGAAATGATAACAGCAGCTAGTCATCCTCGACCACAGTTCGAAACCATCTTCGATCACACTTTTTGGCCACATTCGACCACCGGCTTTGATCATCAGCCTTAAACACAAACTTCGATCACCATCTTCGATCACCAAACTTCGTGCTCTCTCCGAGGATACAGTAACAGCCAACTTCGATCACCAAACTTCGTGCTCTTTCTGAGGATACAGTAACAGCCAACTTCGATGACAGCTTCGTGCTCTCCCGCCGAGGATACAATAACAATCAACTTCGATGACTCAAAATGAATCACAACCACCACCTCTTCGGACCACCAACTAATAAAGGCATCTCGGTCCCATCTCGATAACAAATCACCCTCACTTCGGCAACACCAGCGTCTAGCTTGATCAAGCCACGGGACCAACTTTGATCGTAGCCTCGATAACATGGTAGTAACCTCGAAACAGCCAACTCAGATTTACTTCTTCAACTTCGTGGTTCATCATCAAGATATATATTATCGAAGTGAACTTCTCAAATAATGCAACAGTAAACTTCGGACAATACACGAAGATAGGCAATCTAGACTCAGTTCGATGAAACTACGGATAACAAATAGCACAGGGAGAATCCCTGAACTCTAAAAATCTCTTCCTCCTTTCATGATTAATATATGATGATTCACATCTTAGTTAAGACTTAAAGCCACCTGCTAATACCATGCATGGTCTACTTTACTATCACATAGAAATTAAATATGCGTACATGCCATTGCTTAAACATATATTAGGACATCTTCCTTGCTACAAAATGCGGTAGGTATCAAACTTACAGGATCGCAATTAATAAAATATCTTGTTAGTATTCAAATATGCAGATGTAAATTACAAATAAATTAGAAGTAGCTTGAAGAAATGCATATTGGTTTGCTCACGATCTCATCATCTACAACTGAACCTAATCTGTTTCCATTTGAACAGTCAGTAGAGCTTCATTATAATATCCTAGCAATTTAATTATATTTTAAAAAAACAAGCCAACCACTTAGTGTTTAAGGTGAACAAATTATTATAATAGTAAAACTAAAGCAAAAAGGAAATATGAAAAACGTCTCATTTGAGATGTCAGTCTTGCCAAAGAACTATGATCCTTTACTCACTTCTATTTTGAAGGTCACAGGTGCACATAATTACTCGATAAGCTGCTGAAAGAGTAGGACAAGAACTAAGGACACGTTGTTCAAAAGCACAAACAGATACTACATTCCAAAGAATCAAAGTCTTTTGGGCCAAGCATACAGTTAAAGTATGGAATAATAATGGGAAGTCTCAAGCTCGCACTCGTAGTCTCAACAACCATCTTGGGGGAGAATTTCTAAACACTTCTCTTGCTACTTTAAAAAGTCTTTAAATGTTCATGCACCTCACATGCTTAGAATAACGTTCAAGCAAGTCGTACGTTAGGCCATGACGCCATTATATACAAGTCACTTAGCAAATAATGTATGAAGTCATAGATTTCTTCCTCACAACATGCTAGATTCTTTAAAAAGTCGATTGATTCGCCTCCTCCCACCTCGAGGGGCATCAATATCGAAGTTCTACTTATCGAAGTTCTACGTATCGAAGTTTCAAACTAAAATTATATCCTAAATTAGAGTTCTACTTATCTTATTAGTTTCTTTCTAAAAACCGATCAAATCGTTTCCTCCCACCTCGAGGGGCGTGAATATCGAAAGAAAAGTATTAGCTTCGGATTAAAAGAAATATGAAACTATAAAGTCTTAAGGCACATACCAAAATAAATGAGATCGAGCCATCTCCTTCCACCTTGAAGGGATGGGGCATCAAAGAATTATCTTTAAAAGAACGAACCATCTCTTTCTACCTCGAAGGAGTGGGGGTATCGAATATGTTTATACAAGATCGAGCAATATGCAATGATAATGAAATTAAAAAATTTTAAGTCACCAATTAGCATTTTAATAGCCTTAGATTTATTAAGTCTCCTCTTGATACAACATGTCACATTCCGAAAAAAGCATACTTGTCACATTATGACACATTCGAATCTCCTCAGCTTTATGCAATCTTCGATTTCGCACACTATTATGTTATAAACGAATTATGCTTATCACAAATAGCTCGGTACAACCTCCAGATCCTCCTCGATGAGGCAAAGTCCTACATGATTAGGCACATCTCCTAAGGCTTTAACGCCATGAAAACGAACAGGCCATGATGCCTAAATAAGACGATCTAGTTGATCAGAATTCAGTTATGGCAGCGAGGAAAACTTCGAAAAACACGGGAAACTCGCCAACATCAACAACTCAAGTCTTGATGGCTTCGACTGCACCTTCGATCAAGTCCATCCACTCCTCGATGGCTACACAGCTTATCCTCCACGAAGCAGCTTCAACCAATATGATCCTCACCTTCGATGATTATATACACTCAACATCGATGACCCAGTTTATATAACCCATACAGATTACCTCTCGACGGTCAATATGTATCAAGGAAGCACCGCTGAATTAGCATTCTGCATGAGGGAACAAACAAGTTCAACCATCGAGCAACTTTCTTCTCGGAGCGTCAACCAACCTTGTTCTCGGAGCTACTACAGCTCGCAGCCACCATCAACAAATTCCACCTTGATCCGAAGACACCAACAATCCTACTTCGGAGCACTAATCAACCACTGTCATCTTGGAAGCAAAAACTGTGTACAGCGAAGAAACTTCGGTGCCTCAACATCAGTTACCTCTTCAAGCTCAGAAGCAAACACTCGAGGAAACTTCGACGACTCAACATCAGTAACTTCGGAGTGCCAGTTCAGCTGATAACCAAACAGCTTCGCCAACCCACCTTCGATCCTGATAACCAGTCCATCTCGTTGAAGTAGTGTCTCTGTAGCAACTCCGGTGGCAAAGAATGGCAAGACTAATTTGATTGGGAAACAAACTCAACTTCGATGGATCAGTAGCCTCAAAGCACGATAATGTAACTCGCTGAAGGAAGCAAACCCAAAAGAAAGTATTTTATTAACAACTATCATCTCATCAGCAAAACAAATGTTAGCAAATATTCAGCGTTCTCGAGACAATCAACATGCATTGATAGCTTGAAGCAGCAATTACATCAACCTCGGATAAGCAAGCTCCGACCACAACAAAGTCCTATTTGCTTAGGCACATCTCCTAAGGCTCTAACGCCATAAAAGAGAACAGGCCATGACGCCATATCTCCCCTAGTGCCTCGTCGCACAAACAAAAAGGCTTTAACGCCAAGGCAGAAAACGCCAAAAACAAAAAGGCTTTAACGCTAAGGCAGAAAACGCCAAAAAAGTCCTCGAATAGCAGGCACCGAGCTGATGTACATGTAGTCGTAAGGGCCCTACGATCTATATGGCACAGTCCTCTACCCACAAGACACCCCGTTAGCGGTGGGTACTTTGCATCAAAGCTATATAAGCCGAGACGCATTTGAACCCACTACCATACGACCTCTCTTTTGAGGTGTCGAGGGGACGATAAATGGGATTAACATCTACCTTTAGAGGTGGATGGAACCCCGAGGCAGCTAATTAGCTTTTACATTCACGGGAATGGCAAGCGAGTTACGCAGCCGAGGGACCTCCTCCAAAAATCAAGCACAGCCTTGAGGAGGGGCTAGCGAGAAAAGAAGAAGTTGAACTCCAGGCCGCGATAGGAGAACAGTACCATGTCTAAGCTCCAGCCTTGACCGGCACTCCCCATTGTGCTACTTTATTATCGAGACACATAGCAGCTACCCACCATATGTTTCCTACTATACTTGGGATAAATGGGTTATCAGAACTGTAAGAAGAAAATCTGCATAGGTACTCAGGGTATCATATCCATTAGATCTACTCATGCATACAATAATTAGTTGAGATTTAATGGTGCGAAGACCATGAGAACAATGCCGAAGATACTTAAGAACAATAATTAAAGACTTAAACTCAAAACAGTGAAGGCAAAGTATAAGAAGATTTGTATGTATTTCAATGTTGTGATTACAAGAATATAACCGTAAGGAACCAGAGGAGATTACAAACCTAATCTCTCTCTTGCCGCTTAGACTCAACCAAACAAGAATCCAACCTTTTACAACGTTTTCCAAGCTCGCCTTATATAGGCCGAGCTTGGGTGGTTTACAGCTAATAAAGACAAACGACTCAATCGTGGTGGTGTCAGTCCCTGTCGAGTAAGGCGGTTTGTTCGCTGTCGTTCCGAGGTTGATTAGTGGGCTTCGGTCCCTTGGCATGGTCCGAATCTCTTTCTCTCCGAGTCTTTACTTCGCTCATGTGTTGCTTCTCTTTCTCGGGGTTGGTCCACGATCTCGCTGTCAATCCTTTCGGCATGGTTAGGCTTCCCGGATGCGAGACACGTGTTCCGAGGGGTTTTACCCCCTACAGTTTGCCTCTTTCCTTTCCTTGTATCGAGGATGCAAGGAGAGGAAACTCCCTCTGCCACCTCTTAGTCGAGTATCCCTTCTTTCTGCCAGGTGTGCATTTTCCTTTGTGACACGTTCTCCTAAGCTCGCGGCTTTTCACCTTCTGACTGGTAGAGTCGGTTTCCTCTCACTATTTAAGTTTTGCTTCTCCCTCTAAAAAATCTCTTAGACCTTTCGCTTTCTTCCTCCTTGGCGCCGGCGACCCCTTTCCCGTGAAACTTTTCTCGCTTGTACCTTCACATCAAGCAATCCTTTCGTTCTTTTCTTCTCGACCCCTTGCTTTAATCGACGTTTTCTTCCATAAAGTTGATTTCTTTGTGTTTTTTCCCTTCTTTCCTCTTTATTTCCAGTTGCCTCTGCTGTTTCCGTTCGCCGTCGGTTATTACTTTTTCTTATCTGTATCTTCCTTTTCCCATGCCTTACTCTATGATTGAGGCCCTTTCTTTAAGGCTAAATGGTGAGGACCCTGATGGAAGGGGCTTTCAAATCGAGGCCATTGATTCTTCCAGATTGACTCCAGGAATGGTTAGGGCATATGAATGTAGCGAGGATACGCTGGTGGTGACATTTCATCAAATATCTGCTGGGCTGTTTTTTCCTCTTTATCAACCTTCCAATCCTTTGTTCCTTGAGATCCTTTGCTCCCTTCCAGAACCTCGAGGTGTGATGCAACTTACTTGCAGCTCAATCTTTCTCATTAATCAGTGGGTTCTTCAGTCTGAGAATAATTCTTCTCCCGAATCCACAGCGAAGTATTATTTTACTGCCAAGAACTTTTTTAGGCACTACGAGCCCTTTTTAACTACCGACAACGAGTTAGCTCCTGGGGGGGTTAGCTTTCGGAGGGTGAATGGTAGCCGAGACATTCGCCCCGAATCTTTGAAATATTCTATGGATGACGACTGGTCTTCGGAACCTATACTTCTTAGAGGTCCTTTACTCCGAGGTTGGAAGGACTCTGGCCGATTCATTGTTCGGACTGAGTTCGAGGTAGGTCACGAGTTCGAGACTCGGCATCTGTTTTCCATTCATTTTCCTGACAAGGATATAAGGCGCTCTCACTCATTTTCGGGCAAGGGCAAGGATGTCGCCGTCGAGCCCTCGGGCGCCCTAAAGCGTCCTCGGCCTGATGAGGGGACTATGCAGCAGGTAACAAATACTTTCCTTTCGTTCTTTCCGAAGTATTCATACTTGCCTCTGTTTGTTCCCTGAGGAAGACGGGTCCTTATCTGCAGGGACAGCCTTTAGGTACCCTAAACCGTGGTCATGGTTTGATGAAGTTTAGCTATGGGGGAAATCCCGAAGGTTCTCGGCCGCTGAAGAAAGCTGCTTTACAGGCAATCCTTAAAGGTGTTCAAACGAACCGTCGTCAGGCTGCCACGATTCCTCTGAAAAAGACTCCGAGTGCTGACCGGGAAATTCCAACATCTGCAGCGACTAAGATTGTAACCAAGGAGGTGGTTGCCTCTGATTCTCAGATTACCGTGCCTTCTATTGTTAGTAGTGTTTCTGCCTCGGCTGTAGTCCCTGCAGCCTCGAGTGCTGGTGCTGCCTCGGAATTTATTCTTCCAACTTCTTCTGCGCCGGAGGTTGTGTTTAGTGCCTCTGCCTCAGTGATAGGAACTTCCACGAATATTTTTGGTGAGTCCTCTACTCTTTCTTCAAAAGAGATTGTTACACCGGTGGACCTCCTTGTTCCCCAAGAGGATGGTTCGTATGCTGAGATGGATTCTTCCAAACAGCTCGTCGCCGGTCTTCCACGGAGCTCGGCGTTTCCGCCTGCCCCTAGTTATGCTTGTAGATATAGGCAATCCTATACTGCTGAGAGGTTTAACGAAGTTTTGTTCGAGAATTACTGTCCTGACGAATTTACCACCGAGGTTTCAACTCGCTTTGAAGCTCATGCCTCCGATCCCCTAGGGCAGCCCTTAGATCCGGATTTCTGCAGAAATCTTGGCGATCTCTTCGGAGGTGATTGCCCTCGAGCCGAGTATAATCTTCGCCATCCTCCCTTGTCTTATGAGGAGAATTTGTCCATGGTTCAGGCGGTGAGTTGTGCTTTTGTTGTTCATGTCGATTGCACTAAAACGTTTTGTTATTCTATTTTCTTATAGCTTTTGGTACTTTTTGTTAGTTCGATTATCATGCCACTGGTCTTCTAGCTTACAACTTTGATCAAGCTGGTGAAAACGAGTACTATGCACGAGAGTTTCATCGGATGCAGGAGGAACTGGCTCGGGAGAAGGTTCGCAGTGCTAAGGCGAAGAAACAATCGATATGTAAGTCCCTTTTTTCCTGTTGTTTTCAGGTAGCATCTGTTTGCTGCAGCATTGCTAAAAACAGGTTTGCTACTTGCTTTTGAAAAGGCGAGCTGGAAGAGCTCGAAAAAAGACTTCGAGAGGCCCAATTGTCTATTGATCAGCTTCGAAATGGTCGACAATCGTCTCAAATTGCCTCCAGTAACGAAGGCTACCGTAGTGATAATGCTGCGTTGCTGGAAGAAAGGGATAGAGCTTTGGAGGATGTAAATTATTATAGGGTGAAAAGGCAAGAGGCCGAAAGAACTTATGTAAATGAGAGAAAAAGATGGGATCAGGCCGAACGCCTTCTCGAGGAAATGAATAATAGAAACACGTTGCTGTCTCGGGAAAACCATTTTTTCCAAATGGATGTTACTCGACTGACGCAAGAGCGAGATGCAGCTCGCTCGGAGAGATTGGTCAGTACCTCAGGTAGGGTTTTAATTGAAAAGTTAGAAGGGGAAATCAGGGAGTTGAAGGTGCAGCTGTCTACATACAAGAATGTGAACAAGGATTTGACCGCTGAAAATGATGGTCTAAAAAGAAGTTGTACTGATTTTTGCCAACAACTTGCCTCGGCAAATAAATCGAACGTCCAGACTGCTGCCCTTGTTAATGAGTACCGAATAGAATTGGCTAGAAGTGGGGTCATTTCTTCTGAGGATGTCCGAAAGAATGCCTCGGTGCCTCGTTTTACTAATCAGCACCAGGTTGCTGAATATATGGTTTATAAAGAAAGTAGGGAGTTAACCCCGAATTCCTTTTGCTTTTCTGCTTTCTTCATCGTCCTAGTTAAGTTGCTGCGTTGTTATTCTTATGTTTGTTGTTTTTGCTTTCAGGTATCGAAGCTAATTTGAAGAAGCAGGTTGCTGATGCCGAGGCGGCGAGGGACGATGCCACGAGTCAGCTAGTGATTGAATCCGATCTAAAGTTGGCAGCTGAGAGCAGGGTTAAACAATTGAGCAAAGAATTATCCGAAGAACGTCAGCTTCGCTCTGCTGATTTTGCTAAACTTTCTCAAGAACTTGAGCTTGAACGCAAGCGTCGTTCCGAAGAAATGACAAATCATGCTGAACTTTTATCCAAGGAACGAGGGCGTCGCCTTGAGTGTCAGGCTAGCGTGAGGGATATGGTGGTTGGTTTTGCTCTTGTTAACCATGAGCTAAGACATGGTCAAGCTGTAGAGGAGCTTCTTTCCAAATCTGCATTAACTACTGCCTTTGCTACCAGCATGGCCTGCCGAAAGCACGGTCGTTCTCTTTTCAGGACCATCGGTGTTGAACCTCCTACCTATGGTGCTATTGGTGCGCGTGACTCGGACGTTGTGTCTCCCATTGATAAGTATCTGCTCCCTCAGGAAGTTTATGTGGCCTTGGCTAGAGATGAGCTTCGAAAGAGGGGCCTGCTGGAGAAGTTTTTAAAGATAGCTGGTGGTGGTAATGATGATGATGCTGCTCGAGGCGGTGATTCAAGGAGTCTTAGCAATGCCGCCGAGGGTACCCGTGATGGTCCGAGCGAATCCGTTCGTGGTTCCGAGGATGATCCTCGTGATGGTGCCGATTGTTCAAAGGATAATTCACGCCCTTAGCTTGTGTATTTGCGTTTTTCCTTTGTAGTTGTGTCCGCGCCATTTTGCTTATACGCGCGTTTTTTGCTATCACATTTCATGTCCTGCATTTGCACATATATATATAAAGAATTTATTTTTTGTTGAAATGTTTTTGCCCCTCCTCGGGACTGTTTTTTGTTTTGAGGAGGTCCCTTGGTTGAGTTCTTTGCTTGTGAATGCAAGCAAATTAACTGCCTCGGGGTTCCATCTTCCTCTATAGGTAGATGTTAATCCCATTTATCGTCCCCTTGGCGCCCGAGGACGTTCAATCCTCGTGGCCATTTGGTAGTGAGTACGAGTGCATCGTCGGCTTATGTAGCCTTGATTCAAAGTGCTCACCGCTATCGGGGTGTCTTGTGGGTAGAGGACCGTGCCATATAACTCGTAGGGCCATTACGATTTATATGGTCATCGGCTCTGTGCCTGCTATTCGAGGACTTTTTTTTTATTGTTTGGCGTTTTTTGCCTTTGGCGTTACAGCCTGTTTGGCGTTTTTTGCCTTTGGCGTTACAGCCTGTTTGGCATTTTTTGCCTTTGGCGTTACAGCCTTGCGATGGTGTTGATAGTATTTGGAGTTTGACTTCGACGGTAGTTGCATCAATGAGTGCGATTTTTCATTTATTAAATTTCTTCGGATGTTGCTTACAACTGGAATTACTTTCTTAAACCACATGTTTCATGTACCTCCCCTCTACCGGGGTTCTCAATCTTTGTCCTTCAAGGTTAATTAAGCTGTAAGTATCATTATCGAGTTGCTTTTCAATGACAAACGGGCCGACCCAGAAAGGTTCTTGCTGGATGTTGTTGTCTTTGCTAGACTCGCCTGATTGTTCATTCGGAGTCTGGGGGTTGTATGTTGCCACGAGGAATTGTTCTCTGTTTTCCAGATGCTGGTTCTCTTTGCTTCCTTCTTGTCTCATGTTTAGCATCCCAGCTTCAGTGTCAGCTATGAACTTTGCTATACTTTCATCCGATACCCTCGGGTTCTTGACTGGTTCCGAGCATTCCTTACTTGCTTCTCTTGCTTGTACATCGATTTCGTGGCATGCCCGAGCCTCGGTAGGATCACCTCGGATTTCAGCAATCCCTGTTGGTGTTGGGAATCTGATCTTTTGATGTAAAGTAGATGCGACACCCATGATGATATGCAACCATGGCCTACCCACAATGGCATTGTATGGAGAGTCTATGTCCACCACGCAAAATGAAGTTGGTTGTTTTTCACTACCGGCATGAACTGTGAGCATTAATTCTCCTCTAGGTGTCGACGGCTTTCCATTAAAACCAAATAGTAGACCGAGGGCACCAAAGCAGTTTTCTTGCCCTTCATTTTGTCAAATGTTTGTCCGAATAATATGTCAACAGAACTCCCAGGGTCCACCAATACTTTAGTCATGGCTATCTTCCCCATTTGAAGGGTAATAACCAAAGGGTCATTATGCATTTTGCCCTCATTGGGGATGTCTGCCGCTGAGAAGAACACTGGCTGTTTCTGCCATTCCTCCAAGCGAGTCCTTGTGACCATACTAAGTATCTCTTGTCCATCCAAGTCTCTTTTGTGGATGCGCCCAGTCTGGATTCCTTCTAGTCCTTTTGTATGGACAATTGAATTGCAAGTACCGAACCTTGGTATATCCCTGTCGATGGTGATTACATAAGCTTCGTGCTTCGGTTCTTCCTTGGGTTGCGGTTGATTGGGGGGTGGTTGTGGCAGCTCCAGAAGGTGTTTAAATTGTCCTCTAGCAATAAAGAAGTAGATTTGATCCTGCGCCGTGACACAATCCTCCGTGGTGTGTCCATGGAATTTATGAAATTGGCAATAGTCCCTTGAGTTCTTTGTATGTTTCGGCTGGTTTCCTCTGCTTCGAGGATACCTCATCTCGCTGGCGAATTCAGATTGCTCGATGGTT
>JAJJMA010250832.1:0-11026 GCA_023529015.1 Papaver nudicaule
AAAAAAAAATTCCTTTTTTTTTTTTTTATGTGTGGCCTTAGCTTGATTGAGGCCAGGTTTGGTGGCGCCATGCATATGGCGCCATATGCGTATTCGCAAAGGACTATTTATATATGTATATATATTTTAGGATGGTTTCGTTATTGACTGAAGCCAAATTGGCGGTGCCATGGCTATGGCGCCGCATGCATGCATGCATTTTTGTCGTATATGTATTCTACTAAGCATTTACGCCTAGGCGTTTATGTTATTAGAAAATATGAGTAGCGATGACTTACTCGAGTTCTGTTTGCATGTTGTAGAGAAAGCGAAGCAGTGGCGTCATTCCCGCACCCCTTGTTACTGCTGCACCTAGTCCTGAGGACAAGTTCTTTGATGCGTACAAGTATATTGGCAAGAGGACTACTCCGTTTATTAGTCGAGACAATCCAGAGGTTCGCTTTGCTCCGAGATATAATAGCAGGGTCAGGTCTCCGTCTCCCGTCGTCGCGCCTGGCGAGATCATTAGGTTCTCCTTGGAACGAGGCGACTATGAAGCTTCCTCTGTTGACTTCCGCGGTCCGAGAGCTCCTTTGGATCAGTGGATCCCTTGGTTGGAATCCATGTTGAACGACAAGAAGGTGTATGATATCTTAGAAGGCGTCGGGATTGCACATGCATTAAAAGCGTCTGAGAAGTTGAGAGTGCATGCAGATGTTGATGGTGTTGTTGCGTTCGCCTCTCGCTGGTGTGGGTCTACGAATACCGCCGTTACCGGTTTCGGAGAGGTTACCATTTCCTTGGAGGCGGTATCGTCCTTGTATCATCTTCCGGTACTCGGGAGCCTCCCGCGGGACCAACCGGAGGTCCTTCGCGACGTTTTGATTGATGAAATAAAGGCGAAGATTAGCCAACTTCATTTACCCAATGCCTCCGTCGACGAGAATTACACGAGGTGGATTCGTCACTGGTATTCATCTGGGGGTAGGGCCGACGCTCTCAGCAACACCAAGATCATAGCTGCATTCCTCACGCTCTGGTTGTCGCGAGATATATTCGAGGACGATCCTATCGGGACACTGAAGCCTTCCGTTGTTTCCTACGCGGTTTGGCTGGCGCGAGGAATGCCTTTACCAATTGGGAGTCTGTTCCTGGGGTCCCAGTATGCACATCTAAGTGCTTTGGCTGGGAATATGTCTAGTTCCTCCGCGGGTCGTGTTTCATCGTTCGTCAATCTCCCTTTTCTCCAGGCTTTCTTGTGGGAACACTACGTGCCTTATGCTCCGCAAGGGGGTCTTCCTTTGGATTCATCGGAGCACGCCAGGATTATGTGGTGGAGCGACAAGCGTCCCAAGGACTCATCAAGATTGATAGATTTTCTGGACAGAGGTGAATGTGTCTGCTTCCGTCCGTGGTGTAAGGTCTATGATGATAGAGTCTTTCAATTCGAAATCGCGGCTGAGGGTGACGAAGTCGTTTTGCACTCAGGGTCTCGGGGTCTCGATAACTCCGATCACTACGGGCAACAGGTGTTCATGTGTAGCAGCGTTTCCGGCTTCATCTTCGGCTTCTATCAGGGAAGACTGGTGAGGCAGACGTATAACATCGATAGAGCAGCTCGGTTTATGGGATTTGATCAGGACGTGCCCTTCGGCCGTTCTCTCGCTCCACCTGAGGACGACTTGCGTGTGTACTTAGATCCTACCCAAGATCTGGGGAGGAAAGTTGTCTTCTTGGCGGCAGGTAGGCTAGCGAAGGTCACTCCGGAATACAACCTATTCTGGGATTACACGTTGACGGTTCTGGGCAATTTTGTGAAGAAGCTGAATGCAAGCGACATGCCTACTTTCACTTTAACACCTCAGGTAGTCTTCTCTCTGAATGCTCATGCATATGCCTTGCGTGTCCTACTTAGGTTAACAAGATTCCTTTCCCTGATAACAGATGGCGCCTCCTCCGCTGATTTAACCTAAGAAGAAGATTAAATGCAACAGGATGGAGTTACCTGAAGGTTGTTTCATTGCTCCCTCCCTTGCGGCTAGCCCGTGTTCCTCTCCATCTCGAGTAAGTAGTTTTCACTTCGGGGCATCCTCTTGTCTCGTACGGGTACATATCTACCCTTCCTTGGTTGATCCTCTTGTTGTTTCTGTAGGGTTCAGCACCGGAGGGGTGTGATGGACTCACGGAGTCCCCAGTTATTGACGTGGGGGTGACGAAGGGAGTAGACGAGCCGATTGGTGCGAGGCTTGAGACGAGGAAGGAGATAGACGAGCTGATTGGTGCGAGTCTTGAGACTTCTTCTTCCCTTCTTATCGATGCTCATGATCGCACATTCATCCAGGTGAGCTTGTTGGAGTTTGTTGGTCTTTCCTCTTTCAGGTCCACTCTCGCGGTATCTCCTAACTATAATCCCGTCTCTACAGGAACAGGGGGATGAGGGTCGTGTTGATGCTATCTCGGAGAATGTGAATACGTTGGAGAGTGGGGATGACTCGAAAGGTGACACGACTTCCTCCGAAGCTCTCGATGGACGGACGTCTGAAGACAACGTGGATACCGATCTTCCTCAGGTTACTGACGAGGTCGTTTCTGGCGATATGGATGCGACTGACTGTGGTACGGACGTGGCGACTCCCTATCCTGGTGCTGGGGTTGCTTTTCCTTCGTCTGTTAGTCGAGTTCGACCCGGGTACGTCTTGGTGGGGAATTTCCCAGTGGCGAGTAAGTTCCAGGCGATGTACACTCATATTTGGAGAAAGTTCGGCCATATTGCCCATGAGAGGGAGCAGAGGTTGCTCTCCGAGTCGCTAGTCGGCGTCCTGTTGTCGAGGGTGACCGAGATGACTGTTCAATCCGTTGACTCCGCAGATCCGCTTGACGTCCGAGATTGGGAGGATTCTATAGTTGCAGCTGAGTCCAAAGGTTTCAACGTGGCTTGGCTGCGGGAAAGGTTCGAAAGGGCTAAGGCTCAGGGGTCCCTGGAGGTCCTCCAGGAGAAAGAGAAGAAGGTAGCAGAGTTGAAGGCTGAGTTGCAGAAGGAGGAAGAGGAGCTGGAACGGTTAAGGCTATCTTGCAAAGGTGGACCTAGTGGGGTCTTGAGACTAGGTGTCTTTTCTTATATATAGGGTTCTTTCCTCATTTTTAGTTTTCGAATGTTTGAGTGGAATGTAGGTATTTTCTATTGATTGGATTGGGTTATGTCTTCTAAGGGATATTGAAATAAAATGCTTTTCTTAATTAATTCTGCTGAAATGGAAATCCTATCTACTGAAATGGAAATCCTATCTACTGCACGCTATGACGCGCTGCTTTGGAGGAATGAAAATACAATAAACGGGAGGTCTAGTGTCGTCCTCCCGTAGGGTTTTGGTGAAGACCTTGCTAGACCGAATTCGATCCCATAGCTGATATGGTATGGGTTGAACTTCGATCAGGAAAGAGTTCCTTCACTTTCTTGCCAAACCTTTCCATATATGTGACCGCGTCCTCCCCTGTCTCTTGCTTGAGGTTGAATAGTTTCACGTATTCTCCGAAGTCCGGAATGGTCTCTAGGGCCTTGGATGGTATGTTATAGAGGGTGAGCTCGTCTCCTCCTCGGATCTTGTCGTTGCGTAGCTTGTCACGTACAACTCCAGATTCTTGAAGAGCTTTGATGAAGATCCTAATGGCTGTGCCGATGTCTATTGCGGGTTTTCCTGGGTTTTCCCCTCGAGTAGTTTTCCTCGTGGTGAGTCCCCAATGACTCGGTGAATGTGGATTATCAGATGCGAGGGAGGTGGACGAAGTACCTTCTCGGTCGAGGGGGTTCTCATCTGATACGAAATCAATCAGTGGAGAATCAAGAGCGTTCTTAGGGTTTGAACTTTTAAAAGATCAAAATAGAGAGAGAGAGCTAGAACTCTGTAAAACACAAGAAAAGTATCTTAAATTCTTCTTTATTACTTCTTAGAGAAATTACTCGATTACAAGCTAACTTCTCACCTCTGGCTTCTCTGCCTCTGCTACTTCATAACATCCTCTATTTATAGATGTTATGGCTTACAAGTCTTAGTTAAACTAGGAAAGGAAAATCCTGGAACTATTAGAACTCGACTAAACATAGGATTTCCTAAACTAAACTTCTTCCAGTATCTTCTAGATACTTCCGCTATCTTCTTTCCTTCTTCAGTCTTCTTTCTTTAGATACACCCGTATCATGGCTCCCCTTTTTAGGAAGCTGCAACTCCTGTAAAGCTTTGAAACTGCAAATTTGGGAACTCAGTTTCACCCTGCTCTCTGTTGTACCATTTGGCCTTGCTAGGTAGTTGTCCAGCTCGTCCAACACGATACATAACACGATTGCCTCGCCTAGTTGGTGTCACTTTAGTCTCAATTATGCAATCTTCTGTAACTACTTCTTCACGTTCCACCCTCAGTTCCTCTACAGATGGAAGTTTTAGCTCTTGAACATCATCATGTAAGAGAGGAGGTTCAAATAATTTCAAATACTCTGCATTGATGACAGAGTACATCTGCATGTAAGGGGGTAAGTCTAACTGAAAAGCATTATCCCCAAACTGCTTTAATATCTTGAAAGGACCATAACGAATAGGCCTTAGTTTCTTGGCTTCACCCTTCAGCCGTTCTTTGCCTATCTTCAACCATACCATGTCACCTACAATGAAGTTACATGGCATACGATGCTTGTCATGCTTAGCCTTGTACTGAGCTTGAGTATTCTGTAATTGAGCTTCTACCAGGCTGTGTATCTTGCCAATCTTCTCTATGAACTTTTGAGCTCTGGTGTCTTCCTCTTCTTCTGCCTCAATTGTTGGAGTAGTAAAAACCATGTCAAATGGACTTTGAGGTAGATATCCCAAACAGACTTCAAAAGGAGACTTCTTAGTTGAGCTATGAAAAGCTCTATTGAAAGCAAATTGTATATACGATAGACTATCGCCCCATGTCTTAGGGTGTTTAGAGTTATATCCCCGTAGAAGATGAACTAAAGTTCTGTTCACTACTTCGGTCTGCCCATCCGTTTGTGGATGAAAAGTCGTACTGTGCTTGAGTCTAGTGTCCATCAATCCCCATAGCTTAGTCCAAAATTGACCTAAGAATCGACTATCCCTGTCAGAGATGATGGAGTTTGGCAATCCAAAATGCTTTCATACGTGATTAAAGAATAGTTTAGCAGCTCTTCTCCTGTAACAGTCTTCTTGCAAGGCATGAGATTAATCATTTTGCTGAACCTGTCGACTACCACAAACAGATAATCATTCCCTGCTTTGGATGTAGGTAACCCTCCTAAGAAGTCCATGGAAATACTCTCCCATGGCCTGGTTGGCACTGGTAAGGGTAAGTACAATCCCCTTTTTCTGTTGGATGGTTTTGAGGTGTTACACAATGTACACCCTCGGATGTACTGAGAAACATCAATATGCATCCTTGGCCAATACATATACCGTTTGAGGTTTAGTATGGTCTTCTCTTTCCCAAAATGCCCTGCTACTTGTGATGTATGAGCTTCTCTGACCCAATGAAGTCTATCTGCCTCACGAGGTATACACAAAGCATCCCCTTTGTACATTAATCCATCTCTGAGTTGAAATTCACTCTGCTGTCCTTTAGCTAGCTTCTCATATTCTTCTCGAAAATCTTCATCTTGTGCATAAAATTGAGCATATTCAGTTGGCATTAGGGGCTGAGTACGCATTGCCACTACTAGAGACAAGTTGTTTGGAGGTCTGGACAACATGTCTGCCAACTTATTTGTTGCTCCTTGTTTATACTTGATATGGATGTTAAATTGCTCCAAATAGGACGACCACTTCATATGTCGTGCCTGTTGTAACTTCGACTGAGTTTGTAGGTATTGTAGTGGTTTGTGATCAGTATGCACTACAACTTGTTTCCCTAACAGATAGCATCTCCAATGCTTCATCGCCTGATGCATAGCATACAATTCTTTGTCATAAGTGGGATAATTTAAGACGGCCCCTGTGAATGTCTCAGAATGGAAAGCAATAGGATTTCCTCCTTGAAGTAATACAGCCCCTAACGCATAGTTTGAAGCATCAGTTTCTACTTCAAATGGCTTCTGCAGATTTGGTAGAGCTAACACAGGCGCTTCTGTAATCTTTTTCTTCAGTATCTGGAAGGCATTCTCATGCTTAGACTCCTATCCAAATACTCTGCTTGCCTTGGTCAGCTCATGTAGTGGAGCTGCAATTTGAGAAAAATGTCGTATGAACTTACGCAAATATTGGCAAGCTCCCAAGAAACTCCTCACTTCAGTGACATTAGTGGGTGTTGGCCAAGCAGTGATGACTGCAACTTTTCCTGGATCAACTTCGATCTTCCCTTCTCCAATAACGAAACCAAGAAAAATCAACTCTTGTTTTCCTATCTCACATTTCTTGCCATTCAATCGTAATGAGTTCTCTCGTAACACTGTCATGACTTGAGATATATGCTTCAAATGTTCATCCCAAGTTCTGCTAAAAATCAGAATATCATCTAAGTACACAATAACAAAATCGTCTATAAAGGAACGTAGTACCTCATTCATTAAGCGCATAAAAGTAGCTGGTGCATTGCATAGCCCAAAAGGCATAACAAGCCATTCGAATAGTCCTTGGCGTGTCTTGAATGCTGTTTTCCACGTATCTTCTTCTTTGATCCTTACTTGATGATAACCGGACTTGAGATCAAGTTTGGTAAAGAACATGGCACCTTCTAACTGGTCGAGAAGATCATCAATCCTAGGTAAGGGATACCTATTCTTTACTGTTATTTTGTTGAGAGCTCGATAATCTACGCACATTCTCCACCCACCATCTTTCTTTGGAACTAGGAGTACTGGAGAACCACATGGAGAACAACTAGGAACTATAGCTCCTTGTTCTAGCAACCCTTGTATTTGCTTCTTAATTTCTTCAGACTCAAGTATAGAAGTTCTATATAGACTCAAATTTGGTAGGGAAGCATCCCCAACAAGGGTAATCTCGTGTTCAACTTCTCTTTTGGGTGGTAGAAATACTTCTTCTCTGAACAAATCTGAAAACTTTTCTTTTATGCCACCTACATCTTTTTGTTGGACTGCAGACAATATGGTATGTAGGGTGACTCTTTTAGCTTCTTCCATGGCCGGTCGGATGAGTATTAAAGCGAACTTGCTGCATGCATTAATTAGCCTCTTAACTTGATTTGTAGAGACGACTTTCATGGGCAAAGAATTCTTGCTGGCTTGAATGCGATATTCTTTCCCATCCTTCTTAAATCGATATACTCTTTCTCTATGATAGAGAACAACATCTCTTCTCCATAAATATGGATTCCCAAAGATCACTTGAGCTACATCTAGTGGTACTACATCGCATATCACCTCATCAATGTATTTCTCAGTGATAGCAAATCTGAATTTACACTGAGTGTTCACTTGTAATTCAATATCTTTTTGTATCCATCCTAATGGATAAGGCTTAGAGTGGGGAGTGGTTTCAAGTCCCATCTGCTTGACTAACTTCTCAGAGATCAAGTTCTTCTGACTCCCAGAGTCTATTATAGCATCAACAATGCTTTGTTTTACTTGAATTTTCACATGAAAAAGTTCTTCTTGCAAATCAGCTTCTTCTTTCTCAGTACAGCTTAGTACCAATGTGAGTTTAGGATCTGCTTGTTCTATCTCAGGAATCTCCTCTACTTCAGCTGCAAAGTTGGTCCTTCTGTAGGATCGTTGGCCCTCCATTTCACGTAGCTTCCTTGGTTTAATGTGAGGGTGTAGGACCCAGCATGTTTCCTTAAGATGTCCTTTTCTTTTGCAATGTTCACATATCCTTTCCTCTCTGTCAGGTTGCGAACTCTGGTTTTGTGTTGGTTTTGAAACCTTTTCTTCTCCTCTGTTACTTACTCTTCTTCTTTCGGAATTGCTACTACTCTTGTTCTTAGCTTCTATGGCAGTTGCTTTGATTGTAGCATCTTCGAGATGTGTTACATTAAAGAGTTTCAGCTCTCTTCTTATGTAATCCAACAATCCTCCTAAGTATTTACGGAAAAGATCGTCACTTTCAACGTCTAGTTCTAATATCAGGGCCTGCTGATAAAACTCTGTGGTGTAATCTTGTACACTCTGTTTATAACGTTGCCGAAAGTGCTGCCACTTAAACCACCTCTCATCTGCATATCCAACAGGGTAGAAATACTTTCTTGTAAGAGCTTTGAACTGTGACCAAGTTATAGTGCCAGCTTCATATTTCTTCCCATACGTTTTCCACCAAATTAATGCATGATGTGATAATTTGAGACTAGCAAAACCGATCTTCTGATTCTTCTTGATCTGATGGACCGAAAAATAAGTCTCTAACTTATCGAGCCATCCGTCTAATTTCTCAGCATCTTTGGTGCCATCAAAATCAGGAATTTCCAGCTTAACTTCAACCTTCAAACCCCTATATGGGTTTCTTTTTGTAGCTTCTTCTTCTTCTTCTGTAAACCTTTTCCCTTCACTTTCTTCTTCTTCATCTTCTGTTTCTCCCTTGTGCTCTGAAGTCTTGTTGAGTGATTTCTTTTTCTCCTTCTTTTGATTTTTTTCTTCGAGTAGGGTTTTGACTTGTAATTCCAACTGCGCAATTCTCTCTGCATCTGTTATTACTTTTCCTTCGTCACTTCCCTCTCCCATCTTCTTAGTTTTGTAACTTTCTCTAGGCTTTCTTGTATCTGGTAGAACTTTAGTAGTTTCTCCTGATTCCGTATACTGAAACCGTGTTAAGACCATGCACCACAATAATCTCTTAAGGTGTCAGAACACAGCTCTGATACCACTTGATACGAAATCAATCAGTGGAGAATCAAGAGCGTTCTTAGGGTTTGAACTTTTAAAAGATCAAAATAGAGAGAGAGAGCTAGAACTCTGTAAAACACAAGAAAAGTATCTTAACTTCTTCTTTATTACTTCTTAGAGAAATTACTCGATTACAAGCTCCCCAGCCTTGCATTTCTGCTTGTGGCTCCTGCTTGGACATCGTCCGGTCGTTGACTTCTTTGAAAAGTAAGCGTCTCCCTGCTACCACCACGTTGAGCGCTGTGAACATGTCTTTCCGTTGTGGTTTCGAGAGACAGAGGGTCTCACATAGCTGGTACATTATCTCTTCCACTCTCTCATTCACCGGTTGCTCCGGTAACATGAATGCCCGAACAGGTAGAGGATTTTGATATACTCCTTCGTTCCCTAGGTGTAGTTCTCCGGACTCCACCTTGGCTTGGAAAATCCGCTTAAGGGTGAAGCAGTCCCTGGTAGGGTGAGTAGTAACTTGGTGGTAACGACAATACCTTGGGCTTGCGACCTCTTCAGCTGTAGGAGGGCGTTGAGGTGTAGGGAGTGCAATTACCCCGTCCTGGATCCAAGTGTCTAGCAGCTCTAGTACCTCCTCCATGGGGAACGGGATCTGGCTTTCTGCCTCCGCGTCTCCGGTTGTTGTTGTTGCCCTCCTTGGTTCATGTTCTTGTTTGGGGTTTCCGGAGTTGAATTAGCGCGTTTTGGATGTGTTACCTCTGTGACGCTCCCTTTTCTCTTCCCTCCTTCGCTGACGGCACCCATGGACGGTAAGTTGTTGTTATACTATTTGTTGATCAGTCTCCTGTCGCCACGAGTGGCACGAGTCTCCTCGCTCCTGAGGGGTTTAGCTCTTTCCAGCAGAGCGGGCGCAGTGGTGGCAGACCTCTTCGCAGCTTCATGGAGTTCAGAGAAGGTCTGGAAGCGGAGGTTCTCCAAGAGAGCCCGGTAAACAGGGATCATCCCGTTGATGCAAAGTTCCACTAACGACATTCAGATCGTGGCAATCAAGGGCTTGAATTCTGAATCTTTTGACGTAGTCGTTTGGGTGCTCGCTAGGCCTCTGGAACATCCTTCCGAGGTCGGATAGCGTTATCTGTTCAGACACGAAGAAGTACTTGCGGTAGAATGCGCTCACCATCTCGCTCCAGGTCCCAATGCTATTCGGAGCAAGATTGTTGTACCAGGTGTAAGCTCTCCCAGTAAGAGACTTCGAGAATTCTTTGAGCCTCAAGACATGGTTGTACTCGTGTTCTCCTAGAGACTCCAGGAATCGTGAGATGTGTTCGCGTGCATTCCCCGTCCCGTCATACAAGGAGAACATGGGTGACATGTAGCCTTTGGAGAGGGCAATCCTCTGGACTTCGTGCGGGTACGGTGGCTGGTGCTGGTGGATAGGTGACATCACATCTCTTTCCCGGTTTCGTAGCAGCCTTTCCAAGTCGTCTGCCGTAACATAACGGGACGGTTGTTCTCCTCTCTGTCGAGAATCTTCTGGGAGAGAAGGCGCTTCGTCATCCCGGATGTGGATAACCGTCGAGCGAGTACCTGTGGTAGCGGCTTCAGGGGTCTCCTTGGCTGGTGAATTTGACAGCTTCGAGGTTAAGGTCTTGAGACAATCCAGGATTCCTTTCTGAGTGTCGAACATCTTGACTTGACTTTCTGCGAGGGCGTCTTGTCGTCTGGATAATTCCTCCATAGTTAGTGCTCCTGATACTCCCTTTCCTTTTTCAGCGGTAGTGTTGGCTTTGGTCGTGGAAGGAGGGTTCTTGCTAGCGGTGTGATCCGGAGCGCCAGAAGTAATCGGGGTGATGGGGATAGCCGAGATGATAGGTGTTGAAGAGGGATTATCTGGGGTAACAGGTACGTTGGGCGCATTGCTGGATGCAGGTGGTTTGGTATGCGTTGTGTTGGAGGCTGCAGCACCGTCCGTTGAAGAGTTGGGGTTTTTGGTATCTGATCCCGACCTAAGTTCAACCATTTTTTAGCAAGTTTCTCTGAAACCGAGAGAATGATCTCCCACTGTGGTCGCCAACTGTTTTTACCTGGAAAAACAATGTACCGTCTCTGGGAACTTTCGTAGTGCTCGGAGATCAAAGTCGAACAAGACAAGCCTAAACCAAGGATGGCCGTTCCCGTCTTGCTTCGGTCACAGAGAGGATAGAGGTTGGTCTAGGGAGGGAAACAGCGAAGAAACTTGAGATCAGGTTGAGGATGTGTTTTGGGTGTAAGAGT
>JAJJMA010250834.1:0-11232 GCA_023529015.1 Papaver nudicaule
TCGCTTCCGTTGAAGAACAAAATAATTTGAAAGAAGTGTCCAAGGATGGTGAAAGAATCTTAGAGCCAGTTATAGAGAGGGGTGCAACTAATGATGATCTTAGTTGCATGTGTTGGTCCTAGTATTGCGCCTTCAAGTAAGATGGTTGATACTAATGTTTCTTGCAAGCTTGTTAATAAAAAGAAAAGGTCTAACAATGAAAATGAAACTTTAACAGTACTAATGAGATTGAATAAGGTATTACGATTGAAGGAGCAAGCTCTACTTCTTCTGATCCTCTATTCCACCTTGTTTTGAAAACCATAATATATTCAATGCTCTTGAAGACGAGGAAGGGGTTGTTACTTCAGAGTTAGTTGTGGAAGACTCACAGTTTAGCATTCAAAAACCGTCTTTGTCCGATTCAATTTTGGTTTCTAACAAAAAAGTGAGTAAAAAATCTAAAGCGATGGGTCTTTTTCCCAAATGTTACTTTGAGTGGAAAAAATAAAAGTGTTACAAAACCTCTTGCATCTCCTTTTGAGATTTCAACAAACAAGGTCTTAGATTATGGTGCCGAATGGGGCTTAAGTTTTCCACCATCGAAGGAAAATCGTAGAAAGATGTTTTGTGATTTTGCAAAAGATCACAAGGGTTTAAATTTAAATGATATTGACGAGATGCACTGAAGTGGTTGGCGGTCGAGCTTTGGTTCGCAAGCTTCAAGTAGTGATTTATTTTCTTTGCTCGCTAAAGCTTTCATGACTTTAGGTCTCTCTTGTGTGATATTGTTGTTGCTAAAGATTTGTTGTGCTTTGGTTTTTGTTTTAGCTTTTCTGCTCGTTCTTAATTATTGTATTCGTTCACACACAAGTGTCTTTTCAATGAATATTTTATTTTAATCAATCCAAAAAAAACAAAAAAATAAAAAGATCTCGCATCCCTCTTTCAGACGTGTAGGTCCTCCAAGCTAAAATTGTACATGAACCAAAAATTAGTAATGGCACGCCGATAAGAATATCCAACATCAATAAATTTGTTCTTCATAATTGCAATAACTATGAACATAAATCTAATCAGAGTACTACTTACAAGAACAACAGATTCTCGATCAGCCATTGTCAGGATGTCTGCACACGATAATATGATAAGATCTTATTTTATGGACAGTGTTAACATGACCCGGTAGAGTCGTAGACCATTTATGTATATTTGGACTAAGTGTTTCAATTCCATCGTGATCATGGAAGCCACTTTGGCTAAAAGCGAAGGACTCGAAGATATAAGCCCAACAGAGGCCCAAAGTATAGAATAATTATTATTAAAGATAATAATTATTATTTAGGAGTTCTATTTATATTAATTAATTAATTAAGAATTTATATTAGTTAGGAGTTCAATTTTAGGAAAAGTATGGTTTCTTATTTTCTAAGTCTTGTAGGCTATATATAAGGCTTTATTAGTTCATTAATTAGGAGGCAGAAAAATATTAAGAAAATTGTTATCGTTTGGTTTATTGATTCATCAAATCGTAGCCTCTTGAATTCGCTTTTGCTGGTTGTTGGATAAGAAACAACATACTTTATATCATCAATAACATTGAACCCTCTCACATAATTTAGATTTGGAGCCACCTTTTGCTCCCCTGTGAAATTCGATGTATCGTTAAACATATTCAAGCGATGAAATTTACTCATATAATTTTCTAAATCAAGTCAAAAGTAAAAGTTTGTACAGAGTAACAGAGAATAATTATATTAACAAAGCAGTCATTCTTTGGGTATGGCTGAGCTAACAACAGATTTCACAGTACGAAAAAGATTCTTACAAGATTTGGGGTAAAAAGTTGTCGAGAGTTGAGCATTAGAACTTCCTGTAACGATGCAAACGTGAATAACTTGATAAATGCTTTTAATCAAGAACACCCCGTTAACACCTTTTGGGATGAAAATTTTGATCCTCACCTAACATAGAAGATATTTGATAACAAAAAAATAAGAAAACAAATGGGCCAGTGAATACCACCATTTTTGTAAACTCTGCAGTTTTCTCCAACTTCTCATTCGGTATAAAATTTGACTTTCCTACTTTTCATTTTAGTTTTATTTCTCTGTAAATTGAAATGTTTGAGAAGAAATGGTATAAATACCGAAAACAAATGAGAGTTAAATGAGTCTCGGTAAATGTCGATAATTTACATGATACACATTTCGATGTGTTTCATGCAATTAGTGAGTCAATAAGGTTAGAATAACTAAAATAACTAGCAATTGGTTAGTCAATAAGGTTGACACATTTCGATGGATACGCAACAAATCTTTAACTCTCATCTTGAGGGATGATCTTAAGCAACACTCTTGCAAGTTGAAACATGAAGTTGGAGAACCACTACACAATCTAAACTTGGCCTAGTTGAAGTACTACTTAATTACGGGCTTGGGCTTTAACCTCATGTGCTTTACGGTTATCCAAAATGACCACTCACATAAATTCGGGAGTCTCTCTATCCACTCTCATAAATTCGGGATTATTGTTGGACGATCGAAGGGAGACCTCTATGTGATGAGAGGATGTAAATTTTATTAGTCACAAATGGATGTGACTACTCTTTGTAAATACTTTTGCTTTTTAATACAACCTTTGGCATTCGGAAAAAAAGAGAAAAACACTTTGGATTCTCTCAACTTTAACAGAACCGACAAAGGTAAATGTCAGTTGAAGCGTAAATAAAGTGTAAAAAAATCTACATTTCTTAAGCAAACATAACACGGTCAATATTAGAATCAACCTTTGACTTTAAGTCAATCTTAGAAAACACCTCCAGGTGGATTGAAAAGCAACCGCCTGTCAGTGCTATCAGTGTCGGTACGACCATAACCAGCATGTTGGCCGCCCTCCCCTCTCATTCATCTATCCAATTATTTGATTTGATGAGCCAACAACGAACTTCAAGTTCATTGACACTGTGTGCTATCAATGGCTCAGCCCACTGAGAAATGTCAGTACAATGTCAATATCAGGGAAGTAATGCAAAGAAAGCAGAAATTGGTAAGCCCATTGAGGTAACAATCAATGGCAGTGCCAGTGACGGTGTTTGTATCTGAAACATGCTTTGAGCCGTCCCCAAAGTATGCAAGCCCTCCCGCCGTCCCTCCCCCTAGTAATTTTTGAGACCCCTTTAGTTTTCCAACTTTTTTAAATACTAAACTACCCCTCACATGATTAGAGTTAATAATAAGATTAGAGTTAAGTATATACTTAAGGTTTTAGATAATTTAGGTGAGAGAAAATCAGAATTTTGGGGAGATTTTTGTGTGGAGAGGGGAAGAAAAGGAGGGAAAAAAAGAAAAAAATTTGGGTTTTTGGTGTGATTCTTGTTTTGTTTGTGTGTTTTGTGAAATGTTTGGGGGGGATAACATTGATGAACCTCATCGTAACAAACATACAATGATCGTTGCAAGAAATCCGGTTATGGGAGAATCTTCATCGTCACGAAACGTTTTACCGGAAACTCAAGAAAACAACGATTTCGATGATTTTTTTGTCCCAAAATCCTGAAGATGAGCACTTATATGATGAACCCATTGCTTCAAATACACAGGTATACTTCAAAATCATGTTTTATGGCCGAAATCGAGCTAAAGGTGAGACTTTTATGTCTCACCAGCGCCATATTCGGCCCCTATTATGGCAGCCGAATGTTCAAGACGAAGAACAGTTCGGCTGCCATAATAGGGGCCGAATGTTTTTTTTTTTTCGAAATATATTGATACATTCGGCCTCTAAACTTTAGCAGCCGAATCCTGATTCGGCTGCTAACCTAAGTACCAATAGAGGCCGAATGTAGGTTGCTGAATAAGAACTTGGATTCTTATTTTACAGCGTCACATTCGGCTGGCAAAAGCTCTCATAATAGGGGCCGAATGCTAATTCGGCTTGTAAATTTTAACAGCCGAATGTACATTCGGCTTCTAACATGAGTTATCGTGCCAGCCGAATGTTAATTCGGCTGGCACTATGAGCCAAAATAAAGGCCGAATGTGGATTCGGCTACTAAAAAATGAAGGCCAAATGTTGCATGCTTACATGTGTTTCTCTCTTGTAGGTTGTTCCGGGTGGTATTGAAACAACCGCCGAAGATGTGGATCCCTTACAAACCATTCACGAAGATACTAGAGATCATTATCTACCTTTTCTCGGCTTGGTAGGTTTTTTTTACCTCGCTCTTCTCTTTTAGTCAACCCCATTGTATTTCAAATTCTTAGTTGTTTCAATTTGATTATGTAGACTTGGAAACATAGAGACGAATGCCGAGATTGGATGGAAGCACATGCAAAGAAAATAATGTGCGTGGTCGTAATAGATAGGGAAACCAAGGAAAGGCGGTTAGTGATGGTTTGTGAGAGGAGTAGGGAAAGCACCTTGGTGAGAAGACACACGAAGAAACAAGTTCGAAAGCCCGGGAAGACGGATAAAAGGTACAAGACAATGACAAGGAAAACGAATTGCCCTTTCAAGGTAGTTTTTAACTACAACCGTACCGATGAATTGTGACATATGAATCCAAACATGAATTGCCGTCATAATCACGAACGTCCACATGACCTTCACGGACACTACAAAGCCGGAGCATTCAAACCAAATGAGTACAAGGAAATCGAGACGTTGTCGGAATTACGTGTCCCTCCCATAAAAATACTAGGGAAGTTGAAAAAGGATAACCCGGAGAACAAAAGTAGCTTGAAACAAGTATACAATGCAAGAGCTACAATTAAAAGGAGGGGTTGCCAAGGTAGGGGTGTGATTAAACAATTGATGTGGTTATTTGAGCAACACAACTACACGGTCAAGAAGGATTTGGATGACAAGAGAAGAGTGAGGAACTTATTTATTGCCCACCCGGCAATGGTCCAATTGGCCTTATGCTTTCCAGAAGTTCTTTTGTTGGACTGCACTTACAAGACCAATAGGTATCAAATGCCCTTGTTGAACATAGTTTGTCATACGTCGACAGAGGCACCATTCACGGTGGCATTTGTTTTTATGAATGACGAGACGACCGAGAGTTATGAATGGGCATTGGACGCATGTAAGATGCTCTACGATCCGGAAGTGCTTCCCAAGGTATTTGTGACCGACCATGAAGATGCATTGATGGCGGCTATAAGAAATGTATTTCCCGACGCCGTGAACTTCCTTTGCACCTATCACATCTCACACTTATAGAAGCCGAATTAGCATTCGGCCTCTACAAAATTTCTCATTAGGGGCCGAATATACATTCGGCCCTCACGATAATTTTTTATAGAGGCCGAATGTTGGGTCGTAAAAATTATTGAAAATCAGTGTAACATTCGGCCTCTAAATTCTGGGTACTTTAGGGGCCGAATGTAGATTCGGCCCTCACGATAGTTTCATATTAGGGGCCGAATTTTTATTCGGCCCTCAAGATAGTTTCTTTTTAGGGGCCGAATAAATTGAGTAATATATGGTTGGTATGTGTAGGTAAGGAGGGTATTATTCGGCTTTCAAAAGAAACAAATATAGAGGCCGAATAAACATTCGGCCCTCACGATAGTTTAAAAATAGAAGCCGAATATATTAAACGGTAAAGAACTTAGACAACCACAATGCAAAGATGAAAATACAACAATAATAATAAGTAAACCAAACTATTATTGACCGCTTCCAAACATTTCACCAAACTAATTCATTGACCGCTCTCAATCTTTCATAACATTCAACAAACTTGAATTCTCGGTGATGGATAAGGTAATATCGCTGCCGAGCTAGATTGAAAACTTCTTCGCGTGATACACCTCTATTGCTTTGGGCCATTGCTCTCCTAATTCGGACGAACTCAGCTATTTCTCCGCTAATGTGGTTCCACCGAGTTCTAATTTCATTTTCATCTCTATCATTCGGATTATTCGTAGCACTCACGAACACATCAAAAACACGGTTCCAAAACGGCGCTTGTCCAGGTACCACAACACCCATCAAGCCATTCAATGATTCACGCATGAAAGAATAAGTAATCCCAAGATCTTCTATGTGGGTATAATTCCTCGCCATTTTGGAATAGCAAAAAACTTGAAAAATAAATTGGTATAACATCCTTTAGAAGTTTTGTCGAAACCTTATATAGAGGAGCCCCAACGAATCTATTCTTGAACTCCAACGGATCTATTTTCGAACTCCAACGGATCTATTTTTGAACACAACAACTCTTTTTTGATATTATTAAACATTCGGCTTCTAATTCAAACATAAATACATGCCGAATGTGTATTCGGCCTCCAACATCTCACAACAATAGAAGCCGAATACGAATTCGGCTTCTAATTCTACAACATTAGGGGCCGAATGTGTATTCGGCCCTCACGATAAATTTTTTTAGCGGCCGAATGTTGGGGTGTAAAAATTATTCAAACTCTTTGTAACATTCGGCCTTTAAAATCTAGGTATTTTAGGGGCCGAATGTAGATTCGGCCCTCACGATAGTTTCATATTAGGGGCCGAATATTTATTCGGCCCGCAAGATAGTTTCTTTTTAGAGGCCGAATGTGACCTGCATATTGATTCCCAAACATAACAAATAACATAACCAAATAACAAAGCATTGCATACATAGATTAAGAGTTTAAAGTTTGAAAACAAAACAAAGGATTCATAATACTTCGAAGGTTTTGAGAAAATCCTTTAGCTCATGGTAATGTGCTTCGTACTCGAATTCCTTGCCTTTACTTTGTTTCCATACCTTCAAAGTCCTGGCATAAACTTCATCCTCCGTAACATCATTCCCAAGAAAATATCGGGCCAATCTCCCCAAGTGCATAAAATCATGAACGTTTTGACGTATTTTCCACCATCGTTCTGAGAGGCCTCTTGCATCGCACACATATTGGTTTTGAAACTTGAAGTCATCTTCGATATACTTAAACAGGGACCTCCACTTGACATCCCCACGACTTTTTTGTAATCCATAATAGTGGATCACGTCTTTACAAAGACGTAGATCTTCTTCCAACGTAAATGGAGCGAAGCTTGGTTTGATTCGTGTTGATGGAGGAGGAGATAATGGTTTTTGAGATGGAGAACACGTATAGTAGTACTGATGAACAAACTTATCAGTCATGTTTCGATAACGTCTACGAGGAGGAGATGCTGGAGGAGGTGTTGAGATTGATTCATTTGGTTTGCGTATTAAAGATAGTATCTCTTCTGGTGATCGAGTTGGCCTCCTGGATTCATTTGACGATGAGCTTGACATTGTAGATTGATTGAGATAAAGGTTTGGAAGAAGAAGGTTTAGGAAGAAGAGTTATCTATGAAAATGCATGTTTGTGAAAGAGTCTATTTATAAAGATGAGTACCCAACGGATAGTTTTCTTGAACTCCAACAGATCTATTTTCGAACTCCAACGGATCTATTTTTGAACACAATAACTTTTCTGATATTATTAAACATTCGGCCTTCAACATCTCACACTAATAGAAGCCGAACTAGCATTCGGCTTCTAATTCTACATTAATAGGGGCCGAATAACTATTCGGCCCTCACGATAAATTTTTTTAGAGGCCGAATGTTTGGGTGTAAAAATTATTGAAAATCTGTGTAACATTCGGCCTCTAAAATCTAGGTATTTTAGGGGGCCGAATGTACGATAAATTTTTTTAGAGGCCGAATGTTGGGTCGTAAAAATTATTGAAACTCTGTGTAACATTCGGCCTCTAAAATCTGGGTACTTTAGGGGCCGAATATAGATTCGGCCCTCACGATAAATTTTTATAGAGGCCGAATGTTGGGGTGTAAAAATTATTGAAACTCAGTGTAACATTCGGCCTCTAAAGTCTAGGTATTTTAGGGGCCGAATGTATATTCGGCCCCCACGATAGTTTCATATTAGGGGCCGAATGTACATTCGGCCTCCACGATAGTTCCCTTTTGGAGGCCGAATGTGACCTGCATATTGATTCCCAAAACATAACAAATAACATAACCAAATAACAAAGCATTGCATACATAGATTAAGAGTTTAAAGTTTGAAATAAAAACAAAGGATTCTAAAACAAACATGAATAACAAAGTTTTTCAAGTTTAAGAGTTTTAAAGATAAGAGTTGAAAGAATTCAAGCATTAAGAGTTTCATTGTCCACGCCCTCTTTTCGGGCGACCACCTTGATCATCAGCACCACCGGCTCCACTCAAACCTTCACCCTCCTTGCGCGGCCTCTTGCTTGCCATTGTGTCACTAGCATAGCTGTTAATCAATTGTTCCCATTCATCATGGCAGGCACTCCAATCGTCCACACTAAAAGCTTTTTTGCTCCCCATCTTAGCCTTCATTTTCTTCAAAAGCCCCCTAGACTTTGAAAGTTGTACACAGTTCAAATCAAAACAAAATGCTATCAGTATTACTTGCACAACCTTATGATATCAAAACTTGACAACTTCAAAATACTTACAAATAACTGTTTCGCCTTCTCGAAAACTGAGGAAGCTTTCTTTTCACCTTTGGCCTTGTTAGATCCTTCCGTGGCCTCTTCCTCCCTCCTTTGCTCAGCTACTTTGGCTTGGGATTCCCGATTAATAATAAGAGGGTGAGAAATCTTATTATACCACTCCATGTACCCATCAGCCGTTTCAGCTGGATCGTCCGAGATAAGTCGAAATCCCTCCACACGAATATTGTTGGAGTCAAGTGAGTTCCACATTGCAACAGTAGGTTCGGGATCATAGTTGCCACACCATGAATGGTCGGTGCTCTTGGTATCATCGCTCCCGCCACCCTTTGCATTCAACTTGAACTTACTTGTCTCCGCAACCGGGATAGTTTGAACGTATCCCAATTGCCTTAGAATACGGCGGGGATCATACATGCCATAACCAAAGGGAAAGAACAAAGGACCATAGTACGTAGAAATCGGCAAGTCTCGTTGTGAAACGATCGCACCGAGTTCAGGTTCACGGTTCTCGTAGGGCCTATAGGTGAAATCTTCGGCCTTCAACTGATCTAACCTATTCCTCAACTCAACCAATCTTGTGCCTTTGTTCTTCAACTTGTTGACGTTCTCTATGAATTTGTATTTCGCCGTGGTAGGCATGGTAGAGTCGACGCTCTCATCGACTTTCTTCACCAACTTCAATTTATCAAAATGATCATATATCCACCCCTTCATACAATTTTAAAACAAACAATCAACACAAAATATATAAACAAGAGCATATGTGGATAGCACAGTTACATGGGTAGAGATTTACCTGGAATAAGTTCCAATTTCCTCCAAGGTTTTTAGTTTCATACCTAGAGGCCTTTCCAAGTTCGTTCATTAGGTGACCAAGCGAGGCGGTTCCCCACGCGTACTCATCAAGAGTGGTGAGATCCCCCAACAACTGCAGATAGTTTGTACTCACCAAGTTCCCCGTGCTGTCCGGAAAGATGAGGGCACCAAGATGGTACAAGACATAAGCCCCAGCGGTATGCCTCACTGCTTCCTCGTCTACAACTCTGCCCTCTGATGGGTTCAAGGTTCCTTCAAACTCTTTCTTCAAGTTCGCCAACTTAAAAAATCTAATCTTGTTTTTTTTATTCATACCCCCAAAGTGTTTTTCATCCACATCTTTCTTGGCTCTACAGCATTCGAGCTCAGCTTTAGGTTTATCCCAACCGAGGACCTTCTTTGCCCAAGGATACATTTCTTCCCAATTCATATCTGTAAAACCCACTCCCACTGCTTTACCTCTAACCTTGAGGCCTTGGATGTGTTTCGGGGCGTCGGCTTCTATACCAACCTCACCGAAAGGCATGTGCATTGTTCCTGTCTCCGGTTGAAACCTTTCGACGAGAGCCGAACATGTTATCATATCATTCTCGGGCATACGATTTTCTATTGCCTCCAATAGACCAGTTCCCTCCACTAGAGCCCTTACCCCTTGCACCTCATTGTCAAGACTCCATTTCGCAGCTTTCTGAGCTCTAAGTAAGCGGGTTGCATGAGCGGTATCTTACAACCCAACATAAATAAATAAGAAATCAATAATATAAATAAACGAATTGACCATTGTTTCTCGGTCGATACACGTACCTTGGTCGAATATACTACCGAAGCATACGACTCCGCGTAACCAATCAACACTTCACCACCATCGCGTGGAAGACCATGGGGTTTTCCGTCGCTTCTAGGGTCTAACAACAAGTCACGTGCAGGAACATTACTATGGATGTTACGAGGAGTCGAAACCACCTTCTCTTTGCCTTTCCTTGATGGTTGGGGGGCTTCTTCAACATCTCCTTCAACATCTTTTTCAACATCTTCTTCAATGTCTTCTTGTTCTCTCCCCATCTCCATAGATGATGGTTCACGGATAAGCACGGCCCCCGGCTTTTTTTGCCTATTTTCAGCACCCAAGGGTTTATCAGGATTGCGACCTACCAGTGTGTCTCCTTTTTTGTGGGGAGAAACTTCCATTTTCCCCTTCTTACTCCTAATATGTGTCATAAATTCAACTTAAAACAACCAATTTCAACTCATACAACAACCACAAAAATTAAAACACCAAAACAAGAAGAATTCAACACATTAAGCAGTACACACAACAATAATTCACAATTGAGCAACATGGTAAGAAAGTGAAATCATTGAAACAGTTGAACATTCGGCCTTCATTCTAATTTTTTTTAGGGGCCGGATGTACATTCGGCCCCTATTCTAAATTTTTTTAGAGGCCGGATGTACATTCGGCCCCTATTCTAAATTTTTTTAGAGGCCGGATGTACATTCAGCCCCTATTCTGGTTTTTTTAGGGGCCGATTGCGTATTCGGCCTCTAAAAAAAAATAGAAGCCGAATGTTAATCTGTAACGGGTTTTTCTACCCTAAATCCTTCTATTCAAGCATCAAAACAACATGAAACTTCAATCAAACACCATAAAAAGCAAATGTGATGAAATGGGTTAGCGAAAATACCCTCGAATCGATGCCATATCTCCTTTTCCACGCTCGATTCGATTTTTCTCTTGAACTTGGGCAAGAGTTGGTTCGAAATCTTCCGGGGGAGATTCTGGTTGTTTATCACCTCGACCAGCCTTTTTCTTCGTCTTCACCATGATGATATAGAAGTCACGCGATTAAGTTTTTGAAATCGACGAGGTCGATGATTTCGCGATGATTTTTCGCGAGGAAAACGGTTTTTTATTTTTGAGAAGAAGAGAAGAAAAGAAGGAGAGGAGAGGAGAGGCGATTTTTTGAG